>QQTR01068743.1:873461-959242 GCA_003798545.1 Axis porcinus
CGTTTCCATAGATATTGGGCATAGAGCTCAAAGTCCACGTTCCCACCCGAGATGGAGTCCTGCTCTCAAGGTGGCGCCTCTTCTGTCTGTTCCCCCCTTCAGTAAGAAATCCGTAGGGGTTTTCTGGGGTGTGTGTGACAAGTGGCCACGAGCTGGGGGCTTAAATAGGAAACACTCGTCGTGCGTGATTCTGCCCAGGCGCGTCCGACTCTCTCGTGACCCCAGGCCCTGTAGCCCTCCAGCCTCCTCTGTCCGTGGGGATGCTCCCCTGTAGCTGAGGTGGTGAAGAATCTGCCTGCCACGCAGGAGACGCGGGTTCAAAGAGTCGGACATGGCTGAGGGACTAACACATGCACTGCAGTGGGTTGCCGTTTCCTCCTCCAGGGGATCTTCCTAATCCAGGGATCGAACCTCGTCTCCTGGGTCTCCGGCATTGCAGGCAGATTTTTTTTTTTTTTTTACTAGCTGGGCCATTGGGGAAACTAAGAAACCCTCATGCTCCCCCTAAGATCGAAGAGTCCACAGGCCACAACTAAGACCCAGTGCAGTCAAATAAATAAATGTTACTTAAAAATCCATACGTTGATTCCCTTCAGGGCCCCTGCGGTAGGAAGTAGGAATGTGGAGTTTCTTCAAAGTTAACCCGGGGAACTGAGGGCACTCTTGCAAAAAGGAGACCAGATGTCTGCGGTCAAGGGGTCCCAGGGCTGGACTCCCTGCAGAGGCTCCAGGGGAGGGTCCTTCCCGCCTCTTCCAGCTTCTGGGGGCTCCAGGCGTCCGTCCCTGGGCTGGTGGCCGCCTCCCTACCGTCTCTGCCTCCGTCTCCACGTGGCTTCTCCTCTGTGTCCCTGTCTCTCCTCTTCTATGTGTTATAAGGACTCTGTCCCCGGGTTTAGGGCCACTCCCATCCAGGAGGGCCTCATCTCAGACCCTTCACTCCATCACATCTGCAGAGACCCAGGAATTTTAGGGGAACAGTCTTCAACCCAGAGCAACATCCCAGTTTCAGAGATGTTAGATGTTTTTGTTTTATTATTATTTTTTCCTATGTTGTGGCCACCTGCAGTAAGTGGGTTCTTAATTCCCCGACCAGGGATTCAACGTGTGCCCCCTGTAGTGGAAACTGCACTGCCAGTGAAGTGCCTTAAAAAAAACTTTTTTTTAATGTGCATTTTGGAATTGTGCAACCATTTCTCATGTAATGACTGGTGGTTTAGTCCGTTAAGTCACATTTGACTCTCTGTGACCCCATGGACTGTCACCGGCCTGACTCCTCTGTCCGTGGGATTCTCCAGGCAAGAACACTGGAGTGGGTAGCCATTTCCTTCTCCAGGGGATCTTCCCGCCCCAGGGATCGAACTTGGGTCTCATGCACTGACAGGATAAAGTGGATACTTTATTGACCGAGCCACCCAGTGACTAGCTCGTGTTGAATCTCTGATTTTTACACATCAGACCTGGAGTGTTTTAGAAGCCAAAAACCTGATTTCCGGATTCAGGGGATCCAAGCTGGCCCAGGGGCAGGTCTCTGAATGGCCCCTCCCCCGGCAACGTGCACTCGCTATCAAGGTTGAGGATTCGGGCAGATAAACATCCTGTTCCTTCAAGTCCCATCGTGGGTCCTGAGGTCAGAGACTGTGGCCACCAGGAGGGTGACCGTCCATCTGGAGAATGAGATGTGCTGATGGTCAAATAGTCAGAGGCTCTGAGCCCATGGATCCAACCCCCATCCTTCCCTAGTTGTTGTTCACCTGCCAGTCGTGTCTGACTCTTTGCGACCCCATGGACTGCAGCACGCCAGGCCTCCCTGTCCATCACCAACTCCTGGAGTTTGCTCAAAGTCATGTCCATAGAGTCAGTGATGCCATCCAACCCTCTCATCCTCTGTCATCCCCTTCCCCTCCTGCCCCCAATCTTTCCCAGCATCAGGGTCTTTTTCAAGGAGTCAGTTCTTTGCAGAATTACTTGTCTGGCCTCTGATCTGTTCAGTTCAGTTCAGTTGCTCAGTCATGTCTGACTCTTTGTGACCCCATGGACTGCAGCACGCCAGGCCTCCCTGTCCATCACCAGCTCCCGGAGCTTGCTCAAACTCATGTCCATCGAGTTGGTGATGCCACCCAACCATCTCATCCTCTGTCCTCCCTGACGAGTTTCTGTTGATTAAGGAGGAGAAGAAACCCTGGTCGCTTAACACTTTCTGCTCCTGGAAGTGTGAATCCAAGGTCCGACCTTGAATTTCACAGTTCAGTCTCAGGGCGGAGCTGATCCTCTTCAAACCTCCATCTCATCACTAAACTAATTGCCTTAAGTGAAGACCCGGGATTGATTACACAGCCTCAGGAGATCTGGCTGAGAAAGGGCTGCTGGCGGTTTAATTAAGCAAATGCACTCAATGGGCCAGTCGCTCTGTCCTCCTGTGGGTCCCTCAGGAGGGTCCCCCGCCACCTTCCCCTTTAGGCTTTCTGCCAATAAACCTATATTAGAACCCTGTCTACCACCTGTTTTGTCAATAAAGCTTTATTGGAACCTTGTTCCAACACATGTCTGGTCAATAAAGCTTTATTGGTATCCGTTCCAGCACCTTTTTTGTCAATAAAGCTTTAATGGTATCTGTTCCACCACCTTTTTTGGTCAATAAACCTTTATTGAAACCCTGTTCCACTACCCTTTTTTGTCAATAAAGCTTTATTGGAAACTTGTTCCAACACCTGTCTGGTCTATAAAGCTTTATTGGTATCTGTTCCACCACCTTTTTTTTTGGTCAATAAAGCTTTATTGGAACCCTCGCCTGCCCAGCCACGAAGCAAAGAGGACCTCTCTGAGAAAGAGCGTTGGTTCATAGTTGGAGCTTTCCCCCAGCCCCTAATCCAGCAGGGCGTCCCCAGAAACAGGGCATGAGGTACGGCGTGGTCAGCGGACACCGAGGTCCTGCTTGCCGGGGTTCAGGGTGGAAGAGGGCAGGGAGCCCCCGCAGTGGGGGTGGGCGGTGGGCGGTGGAAGCTGAAGCGCCCATCTGGGCTCTGAGTCTATGGAGCTGAGCGTCAGGGATGGCTGGGAAGGAGAGAGTGTATGCCCAGTGCGGCTGGGGCGGCCCACGGCTGGACACCAGCTCAGGGCAGGTTCTGCGCTTCCTCCGCCAGCAGCGGGGCTCACCAGGTCCCTGGCGATTGAAGTGCCGCTGCTGGAAATAACTGATCACCCTGATAGACGGGGATGCATTGACCACGCCAGTGTACAAGGTTGAATCACGGCTCCTCAAACAGCTCACGTCCTCACCCCCAGAACCTGAGAACCTGACCTTGTTTGGACAAAAGTTCTCTGCAGACGTGATGGACTGAAGGGTCTGAGATGAGGTCCTTCCTCGATGGGGGTGGCCCTAAACTCAAGGACAGGGTCCTCATAAGACACAGAAGAGGAGAGACATGGACACAGAGGAGAAGCCACGTGGAGACAGAGGCAGAGATGGGAGGGAGGCGGCCACCAGCCCAGGGGGTGGAGGCCTGGAGCCCCCAGAAGCTGGAAGAGGCGGGAAGGACCCTCTCCTGGAGACTCTTCAGGGAGCCCAGCCCTGGGACACCCTGACCACAGAGGTCTGGTCCCTGGGACTCGGGGAGGATGGATGTCTGTGGTTTTAATCCCATAGTCTGTGGTCATTTGTTACAGCTGCACCCAAGACAATTAATAAATGCCTCCCCCCCCTCCTCCACACCCCATATGAAGGGCCCAGAGAGTGAGTCATCATCCCTAGTGATTAGTGGGCACGCGGGTTTGGGACTACAAGCGTGGGACGGGGGCTAGGGGTGACAGGCAATTTTCGGGCTGTGTGCTCATGAGAGACAGGAGTGAACAAAAGCCCCAGAGGTCCCCCGTAAGCCCTCTCATCCCCGTCACCAGGCTGACAGAAT
This sequence comes from Axis porcinus, assembly GCA_003798545.1. Taxonomy (NCBI): domain Eukaryota; kingdom Metazoa; phylum Chordata; class Mammalia; order Artiodactyla; family Cervidae; genus Axis; species Axis porcinus. The sequence continues at coordinate 877,367 of QQTR01068743.1, forward strand.
CTCCTCGAATGATCCGTCTTGGGCTCACTCCCTGGCGTCCAGCTTGTGGGGTCAGAAGGGACGCCCTGGCCATCCGCCCAGGTTGCTCACGGACTGGTGAAGCCCAAAGCTAAGAGAGCCGAGGTCCCTCCAAGCCAGACCGGCCGGGAAGGAAGATGTGTTCCCAGGGGGGTGAGGGCTATCATCTCCTGAAGGAATACGCCAACGGCTTCATGGTCTCCCAGGTAGGAAGAGGCTCCATTGGCCGGGGTTCTGTTCCCGGGAGGTGAGGAGGACGACGGGGACTCAGTGCTGAGTGAGGACGGGGTCTCCTCCGGGGGTTGCAAGAGTGTGCTGGAACTCTGGGCGTGTCCACGGGCAGAAGCTTGGCCATCAGGTCCTGGGGCTCTTCTAGGGATGTGTTGACCCTCGTGGAGTGGCGTCTCAGAATGACATTTGTAGGGGCTTCCCTGGTGGTTCATTTGGTGAAGGATCTGCCTGCAATGCAGGAGGTCCAGGTTCCATCCCTGGGTCGGGCAGATCCCCTGGAGGAGGAAATGGAAACCCACTCCAGTATCCTTGCCTGGAGAATCCCGTGGACAGAGGAGCCTGGTGGGCTGCAGTCCCTGGGGTCACAGAGAGTCAGACATGACTGAGTGACTAACACTCTTTTCACTGTTAGTGAAACAACGGTTCATGCCATCTTACTAGAATAAAACAATATAAACCGAGTATTCATAAATAGCATCTCAATAGAACAAAAGGTGAATCCAATGTTGAGAATAAAACTTAATAGAATTTGAGCAGAACAACAGACTTAATAAAATCTCGGATGGGTTGGGAGACTGCGATTGAGACATATATACTGTTGATCGTGTGTATAAACCAGATGCCTAATGAGAACCGACTGTAAAGCTCAGGGAACTCTGGGTTTTGTGGTGACCTACATTGGAAGGAAATCCAAAAAAAGAGGGGATATATGTATAAACGGCAGCTGATTCCCTTTGCTGTGCAGGAAAAACTAACACAACGTTGTAAAGCTACTGTACTCCTGTAAAATTAACTTTAAATATTTCAACAGAACAAGAGTGAATCCAGTGTGAAGAGAATAAAAGTAAATACAACGTGAGTAAAATGAGAGACTGAATAAAACTCAATAGAAGGACGTCCCTGGGGGCCCAGTGACTGAGACTCTGCGTTCCCAACGCAGGGACCCCGGGTTCAACCCCTAGTCGGGGAGCTAGATCCCACATGCCACGACTAAGAGCTGGTGGAGACTAATGAATAAATAAAAAAAAAATAATTTAAAAACTCAATAGAATAAAATCTGAATACAGCCTTTGTAGATTGAGTTCCAAACATCTCACTCGGACAAGAGGGATTGCAACTTTCCTATAATAAGAGTTAATACAACCTCAGTGGAAAAGCCAATGCCATGTTAGTTGGATAAAATGTAACACAAGCTCAATGGGACCACTGATAAAAATCTCGATAGAAGGAGAGCGCACCCAGCTTTCAGAGAATAAAATGTACCACAGCCTTACAGAAGAAGAGTTGATACGACATTAGCAGACTCAGAGCAGATACCATCTTAATAGGATATGGCTGAATACAACCTTCGTACGAGGAGAGCTAATAAAATATGAATAGAAGAAAACCTGAATGCAATCTAAATGGGGTGAGAGTTTATAATAGCTCAATAGAATAAGAGTGCACCCAATGTTAAGGCAGGAAAATGTACTACAATCACACAGAATTAAGGGTTCGTAAAATCTTCATACGTAGAGAGTGAATGAAACCCGAATACCGGGGCTTACACAATCATAGCAGGTAAGTGTTAGTCACTCAGTCGCGTCCAACTCTGCGACTCCACAGACTGCAGCCCACCAGGCCCCTCTGTCCATGGGATTCTCCAGGCAAGAATGCTGGAGTGGGTTGCCATTTCCTCCTCCAGGGGATCTTCCCGACCCAGGGATCAAACCCGGGTCTCCTGCATTGTCAGGCAGATCCTTCACTGTCTGAGATACCAGGGAAGCCCCAGGTGTGCTCGTCCGTGGAAAGCCTTGAACAAAGAGTGAATAAACCTGAATACAGGAGCTTGCGCAATCACAGCAGAGTAAGAGATCATGCCAACTCCACAGAACAAGAATCAGCGCAACTTTAACAGGGTGAGAACTGATTCCATGTTAATAGAATACGACTGAATACAACCTTCGTGCAAGGAGAGTTAATAAAATCCTAATAGAAAAAAAATCTGAATGCACTCCTAATGGACTGTTCATGACGTCTCAATAGAACAAGAGTGATTACAACTTAATATAATTAGAGTTAGTATGAAGCTCACTGCAAGAGCTGATACCATCTTAAGAGGATAAAGCTTAATACAATCTTAACATAGTAAGACTTTGAGCGACCTATTAAGGGTAACAACTAATAGAACCTTAAGAAGAGTAGATACAATCTTAACAGAAGAAGAGTACAGTCTTAACAGGAATGGATACGGTCTTTTTAATGTAAACAATTAATTTTATATTGGGGTATAGCCGATTAACAGTGTTCAGATGGGCAGCAAAAGGGACTCAACTATATACACACATGCATCCTTTCTCCCCAAAACTCCCTTCCCACCCAGGCTGCCACGTGACATTGAGCAGAGTTCCCTGTGCTGTCCAGCAGGTCCTTGCTGGTTCTCCACATGAAATACAGCAGTGTGTCCACGTCCATCCCAGACTCCCTGACTGTCCCTTCCCCCATCCTTCCCCTTGGGAACCATAAGTTCATTTTCTAAGTCTGTGAGTCTCTCTCTGTCCTGTAAGTTCTTCTGTGTCATTTCTTTACAGACCCCACATATGAGGGATGTCGTGTGATAGCTCTCCTCCTCTGTCTGACTCGCCCTCCTGAGAGTGTGAGTCTTCTGAGAACTAAAGCTGACCCTGGCTTCTGTCATTGCCCCGAGGTCCTCTTTGCTGCCTGTGAGCTGGGGGTGTTTGAGCTCCTGGCCGCGGCCCCGAAGCCCCTGGACTCAGCAGCAGTGTCTGCACGTCTGGGCACCAGCCCGCGGGGGACAGAGCTGCTGCTGGACGCCTGTGTGTCCCTGAAGCTGCTGCAAGCGGACGTGAGCAGAGGGAAAGGTAAGCGCCCTGGCTCTTCGGAAGAAGGCATTTTCAGGGTGCACCCTCAGCACAGTTTTCTGCCTTTTTTGTTTTCTCCTGGAAAGAGCCACAGAGTAAGTCTTCTCAGCCTGGTGGCCTGGCCACAGGGTCTCTGCAGATGACACCATCTCCGCCTTGGGAGCATCAGAGCTGCTGGAGGCAGACAGGTGGGCAGGGATGAATCCTAATAAAACTTTATTGGCCAGACAGGTAGTGGAATAAGATTCCAATAAAGCTTTATTGACCAAACAGGTGGTGGAACAGGGTTCCAAGAAAGCTTTATTGGCCAGGCAGGTGGTAGAACATGGTTCCAATAAAGCTTTATTAGCCAGACAGGTGGTGGAATAAGGTTCAAGGAAAGCTTTATTGACCATACAGATGCTGGAACACACTTCCAGTAAAGCTTTATTGTCAACACAGGTGGTGGAACAGGGTTCCAAAAAAACTTTATTGACCAAACATGTGGAACAGGGTTCCAGTAAAGCTTCATTGGCCAAACAGGTGGTGGGACAGGGTTCCAATAAAGCTTTATTGACCAAACAGGTGTTGGAACATGGTTCCAATAAAGCTTTCTCGACCAGACAGGTTTGGAATGGGGTTCCAATAAAACTTTATTGATCAGACAAAGGATGCAACAGGGTTCCAATAAAGCTTTATTGATCAGACAGGTGGTGGAACAGAGTTTGAATAAAGCTTAATTGGCAAAACAGGTGGTGAAACAGGGTTCCAGTAAAGCTTTATTGGCCAGACAGGTGGTGGAACAGGGTTCTGATAAAGGTTTATTAACAAAACAGGTGGTGGAACACTGTTCCAATAAAGCCTTGTTTACCAGAGAGGTGGTAGACAGGGTTACAATAAAGATTTATTGATAGACGCATGGTGGAACAGGGTTTTAATAAAGCTTTATAGACCAGACAGGTGGTGAAACAGAGTTATACTAAAGCTTTTTAGCAGAGCAAGTGATGGAACAAGTTTCCAATAAAGCTTTATTGACAAAGACAGATGGCCGAAACCAGGTACCAAAGTCGGGTTGTCATTTGCTGACTGTGGATCAGGAGGCTTCCACTGGCTGGTGTTTGCACTGAAACCCTGATGAAATATCCAAGGAACAAGACAGAAATGTGAGCAAAAAAGTTACACGGGAGTAATTTTCCCATCATGCTCAGGTGCTTCATTTCAAGGGTCGCCCTTTGTGTTAAGAACATATTCTTGTTTTGGTGTCGAAGCTGCTTTTCTCTTATGGAAGATGTTCCTTGCCAGTTTTTACTTTTAATGCCCTTTCTTTGCAAAATTTAAAATTGTAAGTCCTATCTCAGTCACTCAGATTTTTTTAGAATCTTGAGAGTGTGTGAATTTGCAAAGTGTAGGGACCACTGCCTGACAGAACAGGAGTGGGTGGGCGGGCAATGGTAGGGGTGGGTGACTTGCTTTCTTCTTGAAGCAAGGACTTGCGTCCCCGCTGGATTTACCGGGTGCAAACAGTGAGGGTGTGTTAACTTGAACAGGGGGACGTTGTTTGGGGGTTGACGGTGCTCAGATGGCCGCGGGCTTGGGAATCAAGCAGTCACACCCCCGTGAGTAAGCTTTGCAGCCCCGTCCCCGCCCCCGCACTGGCAGTGCTGACCTCAAACCCCCCGCACGGGCTGCGGTCCGGCCAGGACACACGTGTGGAGGATGGCGGACATTCAAGGGGAAGCTCCTGGGGGCGGAAGGCGCCGGCTGCCCCTGCAGACCCTCGGGTAGGCACGTCGGCATGCGGGCTACCCTGCCGGCCCGGAGACGCTGGGATGCTCGGCTCAGAGACCAGGTTACAGGACCGCCTGCTGCAGCTCTCTCTCCCTGGGAACCCCTTGGAATCCCCGCAAGCATTCGGCAGGTACAGATTGTGCAGAAACAGTGAGCGGATTCAGTTCAGTGCAGTTGCTCCGTCGTGTCCGACTCTTTGCGATCCCACGGACTGCAGCAGGCCAGGCCTCCCTGTCCATCACCAACTCCCAGAGCTTACTCAAATTCAAGTCCATCGACTTGGTGATGCCATCCAACCATCTCATCCTGTGTCGCCCCCTTCTCCTCCCGCCTTCAACGTTTCCCGGCATCAGGGTCTTTTCCAGGGTGTCAGTTCTTCACATCAGGTGGCCGAAGGATTGGAGTCCCGTGGACCTGTATTACATGTAGTCCACGGGGTCGCAAAGAGTCGGAGGCGACTGAGGGGTCGAACAACACTGGGGCTCGCTGAGCCTTTCCATTTGCCACGTCGGATCTTTCCATGGGATTTGCAAAAGCGGAAGGCAGCAGGCAGGGTGGGAAGCCACTGCACCACAGGTCACCCAGTCCTTCGGGATGAGGGTTCAGCTGTCGCGGTTCCGACGGTCCCAGGCGAGAATCATGTTTCCATCAGGATGTTGCCAGCATCGCTGTTGGCATCTTGACGACGCCTGGGTGTCTAACTTTTTTTTTTTTTTTCTCCCTTCCCTCCATTCTATTTGTTTTCAGCTGTGTATGCAAACACGGAGCTCGCCAGCACCTACCTGGTCAGAGGCAGCCCCAGGTCCCAGCGGGACATGCTAATGTACACGGGCAGGACCACGTACGTCTGCTGGGGCCACCTGGCCGAGGCGGTCAGGTGGGTGTCGGTCACACCCCTGGGTCCCCAGGGCTGCCTGCGGGCTGGTTTCAGGGCGTCCCAGGAATCACCATGTTAGGCTTCTTATAGCGCGGGTCTCCAAACTCCCGGCTCTAATGCCTGATGATGTGAGGTGGAGCTGATGGAATAATAATAGAAATAAAGGGAATATTCACTGGAAGGACTGATGCCGAAGCTGAAAGTCCAATCCTTTGGCCACCTGATGCAAACACCTGACTCCTTGGAAAAGCCCCTGATGCTGGGAAAGATTGAAGGCGGGAGGAGAAGGCGGCGACAGAGGATGAGATGGTTGGATGGCATCACCGACTCTGTGGACATGAGTTTAAGCAAGCTCCGGGAGTTGGTGATGGACAGGGAGGCCTGGCATGCTGCGGTCCATGGGGTCGCACAGTGTCGGATGTGAGAGAGCGACTGAACTGAATGGAACCGCAAACTAGAAAACGATTCCTGAGTAGTCTTGGGTTACTCGTTTCTGGCTGATGCCATCGGTGGTGCCAGGGCAAGGTCTGTGAGCACAAGGGTGCGTTAACGGTGTGCAGTGGAGTCTCAGGGCCCGAGTGACAGTCTCCTCCTTGTTTTCAGGGAAGGGAGGAACCAGTATCTGAAAGCCTTCGGGATCCCGTCCGAGGAGCTCTTCTCTGCCATCTACAGGTCACGCCGCCCACCCACTCCGATAGCACCCTGCTTGGCGTCATGTTTTAGAATTAACTTTGTGTGTTTTTCATTGAACGATAACCACTTTGCAGTATTGTGTGGGTTTCTGCCAGACATCCACATGAATCAGCCATCGGTTTACCCACGTCCCCTCCCTCCTGAAACTCCCTCCCACATCCCTCCCCATCCCACCCGTCAAGGTTGTCCCAGAGCCCCGGTCTGAGCTTTCTGAGTCATCCCGCAAATTCCCATTGGCTGTCTGCGTCACATATGGTGACGTATGTTTCCGCGTTACTCTCTCCACACCTCCCACCTCCTCCTTCTCACTGCCTCCCGGGGTCCGTAAGTCTGTATCTCCACTGACGCCCTGCAAATACCTTCATGAGTACCGTCTTTCTAGACTCCATGTGTATGTGTCAGTATACATATTTGTTTTTCTGACTTGCTTTCCTCTGTGTAACAGGCTCCAGGTCCATCCACCTCATTAGAACGGACTCAAAGGCGCCCCTTTTCATGGCTGAGTAATATTCCATTCTATATATGTACCACAAATTCTTTATCCATTTGTCTGTTGATGGGCATCTAGGTTGCTTGAAATGTTACGGCAGTAGTGTTGATTTACAATGTTACATTATGTTCCACTCTACAGTAAAGGGATTCAGTTATGCCAATATACACATTATTTCATTTTGTTACAGCTGACTAATATTCCACCCTATGTATGTACCATATCTTCTTTCTCCATTCGAATCTCTGTTGATGGGCATTGAGATGGCGTCCATGTCTTTGCTATTGTGAATAGTATTGAGATGAACCCTGGGGTGCACGTGTCTCTTCTAATTATGGTTTTATCCAGGTGTATGCCCCAGCAGTGGGATCACAGGACCGTAAGATAGCTCTATTTGTAGGTTTTTAAGAACATTCCATACCGTTTTCCATAATGCCTGGACAAGTATACATTCCCACCAAAACTGCAGCGGGCTCCTTTCTCTCCACGAGCTCGCCAGCATTTAATGTTTGTAGAGTTTTCGATAGTGGCAGTTCTGACTGGTGCGAGATGATACCTGCTGTAGGTTTGACTTGCATTTCCCTAATATTCAGCAACTTTCCTGGTGGTTCAGATGGTAAAGAACCAGCTTGCAATGCAGGAGACCTGGGGCTCGATTCCTGGGTGGGGAAGATCCCCTGGTGGAGGGCATGGTCACCCACTCCAGTATTCTTGCCTGGAGAATCCCACGGACAGAGGAGCCTGGTGGGCTACAGTCCATGGGGTTGCAGAGAGTCGGACATGCGTGAGCTACTAACACTTTCAATAGTTAGTGATGCTGACATATTTTCATCTGACTTTCTTAACAGGGTGTGAGCTAAAGGTACCTCTTGGCCTTGGATTCGTGCATCTCTGCCCAGTGTTGAATTCTTTCCGCTGACCGCCCCCAGAAGACTTCTCGGAGGGCAGCTGTTTCATACTTAGAGTGGGGCGGACCTGGGGACGGTCAAGGGCCCTTTGGCTCAGTCTTTAGGTTGTTGTTCCAAGCTCGGGCACGAGGTGGCAGCATTTGTCCATGTCCGCCTTTTTTTTTTTTTTTTTTTTGGTATTTTCATTGTTACTTTGTATTGGAGTAGAGTTGATTTTCCACGTGGTGTTTTGTTTTTTTCAGGTATTCCGGAGTTTGATTCAGTTACGCATAGAGGTTTATTCTTTTTTGGGCTCTTTTTCTCAGAGAGGTAATTACATCATGCTCAGCCGACTTCCCTGTGCAATTCAGCATGGACTTTTTGATCATCAATTTCGTGTATATGAGCGCGTATATGTTAATTCCTAACCCTTCATTTGTCACTTTCCCATACATTTATTTTTTTGATAGTCTTAAGTTCCTTTGGGCTTCACTGGTAGCTTAGCTGGTAAAGAAGCTGCCTGCCATCCAGGAGACCCCAGTTCTATTCCTGGATTGGGAAGATCTGCTGGAGAAGGGATAGGCTCCCCACTCCAGGATTCTTGGGCTTCCCTGGAGGCTCAGCTGGTAAAGAATCCGCCTGCCATGAGGGAGACCTGGGTTTGATCCCTGGGTGGGGAAGATCCCCCGGAGAAGGGACAGGCTACTCACTCCAGTGTTCTGGCCTGGAGAATCCCACGGACTGCAGAGCCCACGGGGTCACAAAGAGTCGGACACGGCTGAGCACCTTTCACACTATAAGTTGCTTTGCTCACTTTCAGAGTCTGGCCGTGTTGTGTAAATCAGCTCATTCATGTGAATACCTAGGCTCCCCCCTTCATGGTTCTATAGCATCTGTGTTTCTCTGACTCCCGTCACTTCGTATGGTATTCGGTCACCCCATCCACACTGTTGGCAGCGGCGTTATTCTGCTCTGCTCTGTGGGTGAGCTGTGTTCCTGTCCGGAGGTCTCCCCACCAGTCTGCCTTCATTTTCCCATCGCTAGACGTTTCGGCGGATTCTGTGTCTTGGCCATTGTGGATCGTGCTGCCCCCCCAAAAACAGGACGGCGCGTGTTATTTTGAAATATGACTTCTTTTCTGGATCTGAGCCCAGAAGTGAGATTGCTGGATCGTACGGTTTCTGGATGCTTACATTTTGTGACGAAGCTCCACGCTGTTTTCCACATTTCCTACCGCAGTTTAGCTCCCCATCAAGAGTGCGGAGGATTTCACTTTTCCTCCGCCCTTTGCAGCACTTTAGTCTTCGTAGATCTTACTGCAGGTGGCCATCCTGACCTGTTCGAGGGGATGCCTCATTGCACTTTTGATTTGCCTCTCTCTAGTAATTACTGATGCTGACCATCTTTTCATGTGTCTGATGCCAACCTGTATGCCCTCTTGGATGAAATATCCATTTTGATCTTTGGCATCTTTTTTTTTCTTCTTCTTCTTGGGTTGTCTGTGTTGGTCATATTGAGATGCATGAGCCCTTTATAAGTTTTGGAGTTGAATTTCTTGTGACTGTCTTTCTTTGCAAATACTTTTTCCCTGTCTGAACACTGTCTGTTTCTTTCACTTAGGGTTTTCTCTGCTGTGCAAATGCTCTTCAGGTAGATGAGGGCTTGTTTTCTTCTTTTTGTTGACTGTTCATTATACTAATATACACAGTTCAGCTCAATCTCTCAGTTGTGTCTGACTCTTTGTGACCCCATGAACCGCAGCACGCCAGGCCTCCCTGTCCATCACCAACTCCCGGAATTTGCTCAAACTCATGTTCATCGAGTCGGTGATGCCATCCAACCATCTCATCCTCTGTCGCCCCCTTCTCCTCCCGCCTTCAGTTTTTCCCAGCATCAGGGTCTTTTCCAATGAGTCATTTCTTCGCATCAGGTGACCAAAGTTTCAGAACTTCAACTTCAGCATCAGTCCTTCCAATGAATATTCAGGACTGATTTCCTTTAGGATGGACTGGTTGGATCTCCTTGCCGTCCGAGGAACTCTCCGGAGTCTTCTCCAGCACCACAGTTCAAAAGCATCAGTTCTTTGGTGCTCAGCTCTCTTTATGGTCAAACTCACATCCATCCAGAGTAGCTGTCACTGATTTACACTTCCAGCTTCGGAAGAGAAGGGTTCCCTTTCCTCCACAGCCTCTCCAGCGGTTAATGTCTGAGGGTTTCTGACAGTGGCCCTTCTCGTCGGTGTGAGGTGCTTCCTAGTAGGACTTGCTACACCCATTTTCCTAACATTTAGCCTTTTTTGACATCGTTTCATGTGATTTTTTCTGAAAGCGTGTGAGGTACAGGTCCCTCTTAAACTTGGCTTCGTGCATCTCCGCCCTGGTTTTGAACTCTTGTTTGCTGACCACCCCGAGGGGAGTTCTGGAAAGCAGTGGTTGTTTACTGACAGCCCTGAAGATCTTGATTAAGTGCCCAACACAGGTTTTAAGGTCGCTGTTGGCGAAAACGGCCACAAGGCGCTTCCTCATGCCTCACTCCTTGGTTTTTCTTTTCTTTTTTTCTCATTGCTACTTTACACTGAAAAGTGAAAGTGTTAGTTGCTAAGTGGTGTCCGACTCTCTGCCACCCCATGGACTGCAGCCCGTCAGGCTCCTCCGTCCATGGGGTTCTCCAGGCAAGGATACCAGAGTGAGTTGCCATTCACTTATCCAGGGGATCTTCCCGACCCAGGGATGGAACCCGGGTCTTCTGGGGTCTTCCTGACTCCGGGATGGAGCCTTGTGGGTCTCCCACATTGCAGGCGGATTCTCTACCATCTGAACCTCCAGGGAAGCCCGTATCTTACAGTGGAGCAGAGCTGACTCCCCGTGTTGCGTTAGTTTCGGGGGTACGGGAACTTGATTGGTTTATACACAGACATTTGTCTCTTCTGTCTCAGGCTCATTTTCCCATCTAGGTAATTAGCGTCTGTTCAGCAGAGTTCCCTGTGGTATTCAGTAGCTGTTTTTGATCATCACATCATATATAGGAACTGGAATATGTACATTCCAAACTCTTGAATCACCCCATCCCCATTACAGCTTGTGTGTCTGTGTGTGTGTGTGTGTGTGTGTGTGAGACACTTATAGATAACTTTCCTCCATTTCAGAGTCTGTCTCTGGTGTGTAATTAGTCCATCCGCATGAATATCTAGAACCCAGGTGCCGCTTACACCTCCGGACGTTTGTTTTCCTGTCTCTGAGTTCCTGCAGTCCCCGCGTGTGATGATCACTCGGCCGATGGATGCCGCTCTCATTGGCCTCATTCCATCCTGCTGCGTGGCCGAGCCATGTTCCAGGGGAGAGGTGGACCCCACTCTGTCTTCATCTTCCCATCGGCGGATGGTTTGGTCGATTCAGTTTTGCGGCCGTTGTAAATAAATCACGCTGTCCTGAAGACAGGGGTGTGCGTGTCATTTCGAATTGTGATTTTTCTCTGGATCGAAGCCCAGAAGTGGGGCCACTGGATCGTAAGTCTTCTGCATGGTTAGTGTTCTAAAGACGCTTCTTGCTGTTTTCCACAGTTCCTGCCCTGATTTAGTTCCCTAGCAAAAGTGCAGGAGGATTCCCTTTTTTCCCTCCATCCTTTGTTAGCCCTTATTCTTGGTAGGACCTCTCGATGATGGTCATGCTGACCAGGGTGAGGAAATACCTCATTGTCTTTGCGTAGCTTTGCTCTAATAATTAGTGATGCTGAGCGACTTCTCGTGAGCGGAATGGCACTGTGTATGCCCTCTTGAAAGGAATATGTATTTTTATCTTTGGACCTTTTTTATCTCTGATTTTTTTTGTGTGTGGTTTTGATATGGAGATGTGTGAGTTATTTGTAGCAATCAGAGGTGAATTTCTTGTGCGTATCTTGATTAGAAAAAGTTTTTTTTTTTTTTTTTTTTTCCCATTCTGAGAGTCTCTTTCTCTATCTTTTGGATGTTGTTAGTTGTGAAAATGCTTTTAAGGTCTGTGCCCGCATGCTTTTTTCTTATTTTTGGTTCATTTTTCATTGTCTGTGTGGTGGATCCAAATGAGCATCTTACGATTGTTCAAGAGGGTTGTGAGGTGAAGCTTGATCAGTCGTTTCTGACTCTTTGCGACCCCGTGGACTGCAGCACGCCAGGCTTCCCTGTCCTTCACCATCTCCCGGAGCTTATTCAAACTCATGTCCATGGAGTTGGTGATGCCATCCAACCATCTCACCCTCCGTCGTCCCCTTCTCCTCCTGCCCTCAATTTAATGACAGTAAACACAGCTTTTATATTTATCGTTGCAAAACCCAGCCACGAGGTCGCAGCATTTCTCCATAAACTTTTTTCCTGTTTTCTTTGTAGTAGAAATGCTAGTTTACATCGGACAACACTTCATTTGCCGATGTTGTTTCATTATACCTAGGTGTTTATCTCTTCTTTCCCACCCACCCCCCACCCCGTGTAGGTGATTAGACTGTGTTCAGTAGACGCTGTCTTGCTATTCAGGAGGTCATGTTTGATCATGTGTTTAATTATATTAATCTGGTGGCTGGGTGGATAAAGAATCTGCCTGCAAAGCAGGAGACGAAGGTTCGATCCCCGGGGTGGGAAGATGCCCTGGAGGAGGAAATGGCAACCCACTCCAGTATCCTTGCCTCGAGAATCCCACGGACAGAGGAGCCTGGCGGGCTACAGTCCACGGGATCACAAAGAGTCAGACGCGCTGAACCACTCAGCATGCACAAATCTGGGTGTCATTAGCCAACTCTTGATGGATCCCTCATCACTAACTTTTTTTTTTGCTTTTATAAACATAAGTTTCTTTTCTCTGTTCCAACCTCTGTCTCTATTGGGTAAAGCATTTCATTTGTATCCATTTTTAGATTCCAGCCACAAGTGGTCTCCTATGATACTCACTTCGCTCTGTCTCCCTTGCTTCTCTAGGTCTGATCATCTCTGCTTCCTTCTCTCAGACTGGACATGGCATTCTCTCGTGCTCGTTCACGGCTGAGTTAATGGTTCATGGTGTCTGTGTGGCCCACCTTCTTGACCCGCTCACCTGTCCCGAACAGTCGGGCCGTTTCCGTGTCCTGGTTATTTTCCTGATGCGGCTGTAATCTCCCGAGTGTACGTGTGTTTTGAAAACCCTGGGGTTTCTCTGGCTCTGTGCCCGTGGTCGGGGTGACGTGTCCTAAGACGCTTCTATGTCTAGTTTTCTAAAGGACCCCCATGCCCTTCCCCCTCCTGCATGGACCGTTTCCCATTCCCAGCAGCAGTGCGGGAAGGGTCTCTCCCCTCCACACCCTGTCCAGCGTTTATTTTTGGAGATTTTGTGAGATGCCCATTCTCACAAGACGGGCAAGGTATACGGTGCTAAGATACCTCACCGGACTTTTAAGTGGCCTCTCTCTAATAAGCAGTGATGCTTAGCACATTTTCATGTCCCTAATGCAATCTCTCTGCCTTCTCTGAAGACATACCCGTTCCGATCTATGTCCCCTTTATTTCTTTTTTTTTTTTTTTGTGTGTGTGTTTTTGACACGGAGCCCCCCCAAGCTGCTTCTGTGTTTTGGACATGAGTTCTCTGTGGGTATCTTGGTTTGCAAAGATTCTTTGCGATTCTGAGTGTCGTCTTTGCATGTCGGATTTCCCGTGCTGCGCAAATTCTTTGGCGGTGAACTAGATCCTGTTTTCTTACTTTTGGTGTAAATGTCATTACTCTGAGTGGATGGCAAGGCTGGTCCTGCCTGTATTTTCCTCCAGAAGTTCCCAGTCTTCGTCCTCTGATTCAGATCTCAGTCTTTTCTGAAGTGCGTCTTTGCGTATGGTCTTGGGGAGTGTTCTCATTTCGCTCTGGCTTTCATTGTCTCAGGCGCCCCGAAGCTGTCCTCCGCGGCGCCCGGCGCCTCTGTGGATTGCCTGCATCCCAGGAGGAGGGTCCCCTGCTCTTCCACCGCGTCTGCGGCGTTGGCTGTGTGCGGCGGGTTTGACCATGGCCATTCTCAGATGTGGGAGGTGATACCTCACTGGAATTTGATTTGCCTCTCTCTTATAATTCCTGCTGCTGAGCACTTTTCATGAATCTATCGCAACCTCTATACTTTCTTGGAAGAAATATGCATTTCCATCTTTGGCCCTTTTTCTTTTTTCTTTCATGGGTTGTTTGTGTTTTTGACACTGAGGTGCAGGAGCTGTTTGTACATTTTGGGGATGAATTTCTGGCAGGTATCTTTGTTTGAAAATGATTCCCCCCCGCCCCAATTTTAGGGCTTTCTCTTTCCTTGAGGATGTCCTGTCTGTGGAAATGCTTTTAAGGTTAATTAGGTCCTGTTTTCATTTCCAGTTTATTTTTCATGATTCTACGTGAGAGTCACTGAGTCGTGTCTGACTGTTTGCAACCCCATGGACTATACAGTCCATGGAATTCTCCAGGCCAGAATACGGGAGTTGGTTGCCTGTCCCTTCTCCAGGGGATCTTCCTGACCCAGGGATCGAACCAGGGTCTCCTGCATTGCAGGTGGATTCTTTACCAGCTGAGCCAACAGGGAAGCCTGAGAATCCTGGAGTGGGTAGCCTACCCCTTCTCCAGGGGATCTTCCGAAACCCAGGGATCAAACCGGGGTCTCCTGCATTGCAGGCAGATTCTTTATGAACTGAATTACCAGGGAAGCCCTGTTGTTCTAAGGGGTGGATGTCAGAATGTGTCCCGCCTGTCTTTCCCCCAAGCATTTCACAGCACCTGGCCTTACATCTCGGTCTGACACTATTTGCAGATTCCTTTTGTGTGTGATGCTGCGGAATGCTCCAATTCCCTTCTGTCTCTTTTTTTAATTGAGGAACACCCACACTGCGTCCTTACTGGTTGTCACCATTCACATGCCCGGGGGTAGGAGGAGAATTCCGTTCCCTCCACAGACTCTTCAGCACTGAATGTTTGTGGAGTTGTTTGTGGAGTTGTTGACCCGGGCCGTTCTGACCGGTGCCGAGCGATTCCCCACTGAAGCCTGGTTTGCCTCTTGCTGATAATTCCTGGGGCTGCGCGTTCTTCATCCCAGGAAAGTGGTTCAGTGCTACTAGGTACACCTGATTTCTTTCTCCTTTTATGGCTCAGTCACGTTCCATGGTGTGTACGTACCATGTCTTCTTTATCTGTTCCTCTCTTGATAGAGAGCTAGGTTGCGTCCACGTCTTGAATATTGTGAGTGGTGTTGCTATGATCATCAAAGTCCATGTATCTTTTCAAATTATCATTTTCTCCAGGTATATGCATCGAAGGGACATTGCTGGGCCATCACTTCTGTTCAGTCGCTCAGTCGTGTCTGACTCTTTGCGACCCCATGAACCGCAGCACGCCAGGCCTCCCTGTCCATCACCAACTCCCAGAGTTTACCAAACTCATGTCCATTGAGCCAGTGATGCCATCCAGCCGTCTCATCCTCTGTTGTCCCCTTCTCCTCCTGCCCCCAATCCCTCCCAGCATCAGGGTCTTTTCAAATTAGTCAGCTCTTTGCATGAGGTGGCCAAAGTATTGGAGTTTCAGGTTCAACATCAGCCCTTCCAATGAACACCCAGGACTGATCTCCTTTAGGATGGACTGGTTGGATCTCCTTGCAGTCCAAGGGACTCTCAAGAGTCTTCTCCAACACCACAGTTCAAAAGCACCAATTCTTTGGCTCTTAGCTTTCTTTCTAGTCCACCTCTCACATCCATACATGACCACTGGAAACACCACAGCCTTGACTAAATGAACCTTTGTTGGCAAAGCAATGTCTCTGCTTTTTAACATGCTGTCTAGGTTGCTCGTAACTTTCCTTCCAAGGAGTAAGCATCTTTTAATTTCATTGCTGTAATCACCATCTGCAGTGATTTTGGAGCCCAGAAAAGTAAAGTCAGCCACTGTTTCCCCATCTATCTGCCATGAAGTGATGGGACCGGATGCCACGATCTTAGTTTTCTGAATGTTGAGCTTTAAGCAAACTTTTTCACTCTCCTCTTTCACTTTCATCAAGAGGCTCTTTAGTTCCTCTTCACTTTCTGCCATAAGGGTGGTGTCATCTGCATGTCTGAGGTTACTGTTATTTCTCCCAGCAATCTTGATTCCAGCTTGTGCTTCCTCCAGCCCAGCGTTTCTCATGATGGACTCTGCATAGAAGTTAAATAAGCAGGCTGACAGTATACAGCCTTGACGTACTCCTTTTCCTATTTGGAACCAGTCTGTTGTTCCCTTCCCTAATACTTGACTGTGTTGAGATCATTTCATGTGATTTTTTTTTTTTTTTTTAATGAGTGCAAGTGAAAGGTACCTGTTGACATCGGCTTCGTGACCATCTGTCTGACTTTGACTTCTTGTTGGCGGGCCACCCCTAGGAGACTGCTGGGAGGGCAGTGGTTTTTTCCTTGCAGCCCCGCAGACCTTGGGAATATTACGTGCCCGTTAACACAGCTTCGATAGTGGCCATTACCAAAGATGGCCACACGGTGGCGCCATTACTCCATGCGATGCTTTTTCATTTTTTCCCCGTTTGTTCTTCAAGTTTCTTTGTATTGGAGTAGAGTTCACGATCGGGGTTATATTTGTTTCAGGGCTACAGGAATTTGGTTCAGTGAGACACAGACGTGTGTATATTCTTTTCTTGGTTCCTCTTCCCATAAGGTGTGTTCACTAGACTGCCCCGCGCTATTCCATAGGTCCGTGTCCATCATCTGTTTAATACAGATTCACGCCTGGGAAAATCCCATGGATAGAGCAGCCTGGTGGGCAACGGTCCATAGGGTCACAAAGACTCGGACACGACTGAATCGCTTGAGCACGCTTGCCCAGGCTCTAATTTGTTATTAGCCAACTCAATTTTCCCCTTGTTCCTAACATGAAAAAAAAATTTTTTTTTGATAATCATAAGTTGATTTTCAGAGTTTAGGTCTTCCCTGGTGGGTCAGACCATAAAGAATCCGTCTGCAATGCTAGAGATCTGTGTTCGATCCCTGGGTGGGGAAGATCCCCTGGAGGTGGGAATGGCAACCCACTCCGGCATTCTGGCCTGCAGAATCCCATCGGCAGAGGAGCCTGGTGGGCTACAGTCCATGGGGGTCGCAAAGACGCAGACAGGACTGAGGGACTAACGTTTTCGAAGTTTGTGAGTGTGTTTGTGTTGGTAAAATTGTTGCTTTGCATACGTTTCTAGAACATACTTGGTGGTATAATATCTGTCTTTCTCTGGCTTCCTTTCCTTAGTATGATCATCACTCAGTCCATCCATGCTGTTATCAATGGCATTGATCCGTTCTTTTTCTTGGCTGAGTAGTATTCCAGTGGAAAAGTTAGGCACTCGTTTGATCTGTCGGGAATGACGAGGAAATCCTTTGCACTTTTGGAGGTAGAGGGGGGCTGTGGAAAGAGACCAGCTTGGGGCTTGGCAGGCAGCTCTCGCATGATTCATCAGATGATGTGTGACGTCAGAGGGGTCAGACCGTGCTGGTGACTTGGTGACGGCGTGCCAGACGACGCTGATGGCTTCATGACTGTCTGCAGTGTGTGGGGGCTGCTCCCAGGGTGGGGCGGCAGATGCACAAAGGATTAAGGGGGGACGGTGGTCGCTGCTGAGGGTGCCGAGACCTGGGGCCTGCTCTGCGCCCCTTATATCCTTCTGTGCCTCCCTACCTCCCCACTGACTGCAAAACCACAGAGCAGCCTCCACGGAGGGTGAGAGGAGAGAGGCGGCCCCCAGGAGACCCTCACCGGCCCTCTCCCCACCCACCGTGCAGCGTCCTGGGCTCCTCTTTACTTCTGTCGCCTCCCGAGAGCCTCCTCCCCGCTCCTCCCGGGACCCAGCTCCCCCCACACTCGTCTCCACCTCCCTGAATCCCCGTCATGCCAGCCCCTCCCCCAGCCTCTGTGGAGACCCCCCCCCCCCCCCCCCCCCCCCCCCCCCCCCCTCCCCCCCCCCCCCCCCGTCTCCCGCCTCCCGCATTGCACAGCTGACCCGGTGGCCTGGCACTCCACCCCGCTGGGGGGAGGACCCGGGTCTTTGCTCAGCTCAGGGCCCCCCCCCGGGGGGCGTTGCTCAGGGTGACCCCACCGGACTCCGCACGGTTCTCACGGGCCCATCTCGTCGTGTTCCAGGTCCGAGGGCGAAAGGCTGCAGTTCATGCAGGGCCTGCAGGACGTGTGGAGGCTGGAGGGGGCGAGGGTGCTGGCCGCCTTCGACCTGTCCCCCTTCCGGGTCATCTGCGATCTCGGGGGTGAGTGTCCGCCCCGGACCTTGGGGCTGTGTTTGGAACTGTGTTTGTAGACCGTAATGCTTCCCCAGTGGCTGAGATGGTAAGGAATCTGCCTGCGATGCGGGATACCTGGGTTCAATCCCTGGGTGGGGAAGATCCCCTGGAGGAGGGCATGGCAACCCACTCCTGCTCTTGCCTGGAGGATCCCACGGACAGAGGAGCCTGGCGGGCTACCGTCCGTGGGGTCACAGACAGTCAGACACGACTGACGTGACTTAGCACGCACGCACACTATATTGAGTAGAATTCCTTGTGCTGTAGAGTGGAAACTTGTTAAGCATCAGTGTGGTTTCTAGGAGCATGTCCATGTCTGTCCCAGCCTCCTCATTTCTCCCTCCCCTCTCCCCCCTTTTGGTAGCTGTCTGTCTGTGTCCCGCGTCTGAGAGGCTCTTTCTGCTTTCTGCACGAGTTCATTTGTGTCACATTTTGGGTTCCACGTATGAGGGGCGTCGCGTGGTATTTGTCTTTCTCTGTCTGACGAACTTCACTTGGTACGATCATGTCTAGCTCCATCCACACTGCGGCAAATGGTGTTTTGTTCTTTTTCACGGCTGCGTAATATTCCGCTGTATATGTGTACCACATCTTCTCTATCCACCCCTCTGTCGATGGGCCTTTAGGTTGAGGTGATTTGATAAAAGCAGATTCCCTGACTGTGGGATGTTCATGCTGCTGGCATCTGGAGGGAGATCCCCATTTCTCACCCGGGTGTCCCCCGAAATGTTTCCCACAGGGAGACATGGGCATGTCTTCTGTAGCATCTGCCCAGGGGCTTTGTCTGCCTGGCTGTTGTCTGTCCTTGGGCGGACAGACAGCCTGGCACGAGGGGAAGCTGTCAGGTCAGAGTCTACATGGAAGGTTGGCGTGTGAGTTGGTCCAGCCGGGAAGATGCCTTAGATGCAGGGCTTTGTGGGTGAGCCTGTAACCATGGAGACCAGGCTGCGGGTACCACTCGGGTCACAGTCTGTGTCCTCCTGCAGGCAGTTCTGGGGCTCTGGCCCAGGCGTGCGTGTCTCTGTACCCGGGATGTCGGGTCATTGTGTTCGACATCCCAGGAGTGGTGCAGATGGCGAGGACACATTTCTCAGCCTCGGAGGACGAGCGGATCAGCTTCCATGAAGGTGGGTGTCTGGAACACCGTCTGTGTCCACGGGGAAACAGATGGGTCCTGGCGGGCTGGGGAGACGGAGGCAGTGGGCGCTCGGTGTGGCTTCCTGGATCGTCCAAATGCACCCCCTTAAAATGGAGCCTCCAGGGGGATCAGTGGTAAAGAATCCGCCTGCCAGTTCAGAAGACGCAAGAGACGCAGGTTCAATCCCCGGGTCAGGAAGATCCCCTGGAGAAAGAAATGGCAACCCACTCCAGTATTCTTGCCTGGAGAATCCGCGTGGACAGAGGAGCCTGGTGGGCTACAGTCCACGGGGTCGCAAAAGAGTCCGACAGGAATGAGCACACAGGCATTTAAACCTAGAGCTGTGATGCAGGATGGATGGAAAAATGTGGGAGGGTATTGTTTTCTTGCAGTTCATTCTTTCCCGAGTGTTGCACTGGATTCAGTGTGTCTCCTCACCCAGAGTTTGTAAACAGGACTTTAGGAAATAAGGTCTCTGCAGATGTGATGAAGTGAAGGCTCTGAGATGAGGTCCTTCTGGATGGGGGTGGCCCTCAACCCAGTGACAGGGTCCTTATAAGACACAGAAGAGGAGAGACACGGACCCAGAGGAGAAGCCACGTGGAGACGGAGGCGGAGACGGGAGGGAGGCGGCCACCAGCCCAGGGATGGACGCCTGGAGCCCCCAGAAGCTGGAAGAGGCGGAAAGGACCCTCCCCTGGAGCCTCTGCAGGGACTCAGCCCTGGGAACCCCTTGACCTCAGACGTCTGGTCCCCAGGGCTGCGAGGAGCGTGGATGTCCTGGTCTGTGGGCATTTCTTACGGCCATCCCGGGAAACTCACGTAGGTATTTACAACCAGCTCAGGTACGAGAGGCAATCAGGGACATGGGTTGGAGGCAAGGTGAGGGGACAGTTACCGACAGAGAAGACAGAAGCTTCTCAGACGTCCCAAGGCTCAGAAACCACGGCAACTTTGGGGACTGCTGCCAGGGACTTGTGGCTGCCCTGGAAACGTGGGGCGCGCCTCCCAGCTGCGGGCCGTCACTTAGGTACCAAGGTCCGACCTGCAGACACCCGGGACCTCCGTGTGTAGACACAACTGCCCTGGTGGCCCAGTGGCTAAGACTGTGAGCTTCCAATGCAGGGAGCCCTGGTTCCACCCCTGGTCCAGGAGCTAAGATCCAGCACGCAGCAAGACACAGTGCTAGAAAGAAAGAAAGGGGTGGGGGAGGGAAGGCTGAGAAAGGGAAAAAAGAAGAAAGAAAAAGAGAAAAAGAAAAAAGAAAGCAGGAAAGACAGTACAAGTCCCACTGGTTTAAGAAAAAGAGAAGAAAAAGAAGCAGGCTTTGGAAGTTGGGAAAACTAGATGGTCATGAAAATGAAAGTGTTAGTCACTCAGTCGTACAAGTCTTTGGGACCCCATGGACTATAGCCCACCAGGCTCCTCTGTCCGTGGGATTCTCCAGGCAAGAAGACTGGAGTGGGTTGCCATGCCCTCCTCCAGGGGATCTTCCCAGACCAGGGATTGAACCCTGGTCTCCGGCATTGGCAGGCGGATTCTTGACCAGCTGAGCCACCCAGGAAGCCCAGGAAGGTTGGGGACCACTGCTTTAAGGACGCTATTTACATGAGACTTTCTGAAATCAAGTGAAAATAAAACCGTCGTCCAGAGCTGATGCGGAAAGGGGCCCCAAAGGGAATGTCCTATCGTTCAGAATCATCTCATTGTCACAGAGATATCTTCTGTTCTGAGCGAGGTCAGGAGGTCAGTGGCTGGGGTTACCTGGGGACAGGTCTGTGTGGACAAGTGACCTGGCCATGCTGGGCGTAGGTGTCCTCACGAATTGACAGGCAGGCTGACAAGAAGTCCCCGCGCCCCCCCCCCCCCCCCCCCCCCCGCCCGCCACCCCCGTGTTGCAGGGGATTTCTTCAAAGACCCCCTCCCAGAGGCGGACCTGTATATCCTGGCCAGGGTCTTGCATGACTGGACCGATGCCAAGTGTTCCCACCTGCTGGAGAGACTCTATCAGGCCTGCAGGACAGGTAGGTGGTGGGGATGCTGGGTGACGGGCCTGGGGGTCAGCTTAGGGCGGAGTCATAGGTGTCTCGATGCGACGAGGGTTCGGAAACCCTGTCACATGGACATAGACACGCCTCTGTGTGTGAGGAGGTCAGAGTTCCGGCTGACCTCTGGAGGCTGCCTGCCTTTTCCAGACATCACCACATCACGGGCTCACTAATATCGTCTCTTTTTTGCCACTCTCTTCCATTTCCCCCCCCTCCCCCCAAAATTGCAGTTCTTGTATTATAGTGTCATTTTCAAATGTGAAGTCGTTCATGGATATTTGTGTCTAGACCCCTTCTGTGGGGGATCTCTTGAAAGTGTATTGAGCAAAAGTGAATTATTTATGTTTTAATGCATAATGATGTTACTTGACGGTAACTTGAGTTGTTGTTTTTTTTTTTTACTTTGTGTAGAGGGACGTTTGAAACCTTGGTCCTTTAAATTTACTTTTACTGATTCATTTCTTTAGCTGTGCTGGGCCTTAGCCACAGCACTGGAGATCTTCCATCTTCATTGTGGGATATGGGATCTTTTTTTGTGGCTTGCAGACTCTTAGGTGTGGCAAGCAGGATCTAGTTCCCTGACCAGGCATGGAACCCGGGTCCCCTGTTTTGAGAGCACAGAGTCTTAGCCAGGGGACCACTAGGGAAGTCCCTCTTTGGACCCTAATAATAATAATATTATTATTATTATTTGTTTGCCTTGTTCCAGTCCATACAAGATATCATTTGAAAGGAACAAAAAGCAAGGTTAGTACAAACAGGAAAATTGCCAAGGAATGGATATATATGTATCCATAGCCTGGAGAATCCCATGGACAGAAAAGCCTGGCAGGCTACAGTCCATGGAGTTGCACAGAGTCAGACATGACTCAAGTGACTCAGCACACATCACCCAAGCGACTCAACACACATCACTCAAGTGACTCAGCACACAGCACTCAAGTGACTCAGCACACAGCACTCAAGTGACTCAGCACACAGCACTCGAGCAACTCAGCACACAGCACTCAAGCTACTCAGCACACATCACTCAAGTGACTCAGCACACAGCACTCAAGTGACTCAGCACATAGCACTCGAGCAACTCAGCACACAGCACTCAAGCGACTCAGCACACAGCACTCAAGTGACTCAGCACACAGCCATGGACGGCTGATTCCCTTTGCTGTATGGCAGAAACTAACACAACATTGTAAAGCAGCTATACGTCCATACAAAATTAATTAAAAGAAAAAAAAAATATTAAAAAGTTGCCGAGTGGGGTAGTGGCTTGCCTGCAGTTTTTCTGTTTAGAATGTGCATGGCTCGGCATCTCCAAGGTCACAGAAACTATGAGTGTTCCCCGGAGGTGATGCTGTGTGGGCTCTGGTTCGCCTTCTCTGTTTTCAGCTCAGTCGCTCAGTCGTGTCTGACTCTCTGCGACCCCAGGGACTGCAGCATGCCAGGCCTCCCTGTCCATCACCAACTCCCAGAGTCCACTCAAACCCATGTCCATTGAGTCGGTGATGCCATCCAACCATCTCATCCTCTGTCGTCCCCTTCTCCTCCTGCCCTCAATCGTTCCCAGCATCAGGGTCTTTTCCAGTGAGTCAGCTCTTTGCATCAGGTGGCCAAAGGATTGGAGCCTATGGACATTATATACACAAATCCCTAGGAGATGCAGATTCGATCCCTGGGTCGGGAAGGTGCCCTGGAGAAGGAAATGGCAACCCACTCCAGTATTCTTGCCTGGAGAGTCCCATGGACAGAGCAGCCTGGTGGGCTACAGTCCATGGGGTTGCAGAGAGTCAGACATGACTGAGTGACTGAACATGCACATTATAACACATAAAGCATGTTACATTTGCATTTAAACTTTATGTATGACTCATTTATTTTTAAACAATAAATGAATAAATGTATGTCAAGAATATAAAATAATATTTATGTAATTTGTGTTATTTTTGGATATTCTTAAATATTATGAAAAATGTTAAAATGCAAAAATTTTAAATATTAAAATACTATATATTTACAGTAACACTATATTATATTTGTGTATATAGTTACATTACGGGACATGAAAATTGCTCAGTCGTGTCTGACTCTTTGCAACCCCATGAACTATACAGTCCATGGAATTCTCCAGGTCAGAACACTGGAGTGGGTAGCCTTTCCCTTCTCCAGGGGATCTTGCTGACCCAGGGATCGAACCCAGGTCTCCCGCATTGCAGGCGGGTTCTTTACTAACTGAGCTGTCAGGGACGCCCACGTGTGTATGGGTACGTGTGTGTATGTATGTGTGTATTATGCGTGTTTGCATCTGTTTATATATGTGCATGAATATGTATTAACACACTCAGATGTCACGTGCATGGTACAAACACAACCTTACAGATGGCTCTCGTCCCTGGCCAGCACAGCTAGGAGAACACCCCAGATCTGGAGACAAAGCTCCTTTCCTCACATTCTCACTGCTCGGAGGTCCCATCTCAGCCTCTCCCCACGAGCCTCCCACTGATGATCAGCCCTACTGTGTCTGCATCATTGCAAATTACTACCAATAATGCCTGGATCTTACTTTGATATCTGTGGGAGGGAGTGTGGGCATTCCTAGCCACGAGATCATTGTCCAAAAAGGACCTAAGACTCGGTGACTCTTCAAGGAAGCTAGGAAAAAATGGCTTAGGACATGGCATTTGGTCTGAGAATCGGGCATGGCATGAAACGGGTCAGAACGTGTATAAAGTTTACTTCCATCCCTTGATTGGCACACTCATCTTTGAGCTTTCAGAGAAAATGACGTGACACATCGTTCTGTGGATTTGTTTCTGAGCGATGAAGTTAGAAAGTGAGAAAGAACAGTCACGTGTCGTTTCCCGGGTCTGCGTTCTGAATGATGCATTTTGAGGTTGGATGGTTCTTTTCCCCGCCTCCCCCCCACCACCCCGCCTCCATCTTCATGTGATTTCTCCTCTGCCTCTGTTTGTCTCCTCTCCTGTTTCTCATAAGGACCCTGTCCTTGCAGGGCAAGCCTCTCCAGTGTTCTTGGCTGGAGAGGCCCCTGGACGTAAGGAGCCTGGCGGGGCTACAGTCCACAGGGTTGGAAAGAGTCAGGGTTGGAAGACTGAAGTGACTGAGCGCTCACCTGGTTACTTCCCGTGTAGCCAGGAGGGGCAGACACTGTGTGTAGACACAGCCCTGCTTGCTTGTGTGGACTGTCCAGCACCTACCAGCCACGGTGGCCTCTAGCGCGGGAAGAAAATGGGAGGATGGCTGTGTGTCCTAGGTCAGGGTCTGCCTGCAGGGGGGGATCTGAGGTCAGGGTCTGTCCCGTGGTGGGTCCTAGGTCAGGGTCTGTCCTGCAGGGGGGTCCTAGGTCAGGGTCTGTCCTGCAGGGGGGGTCTGAGGTCAGGGGCTGCCCCATGGGAGATCCTAGGTCAGGGTCTGTCCCACGGGAGGTCCTAGATTAGGGTCTGTCTTGCAGGAGGTCCCAGGTCAGGGTCTTCCCTGCGGGGGATTCTAGGTCAGGGTCTGTCCTGAAGGAGGTCCTAGGTCAGGGTCTGCCCTGCAGGGGATTCTAGGTCAGGGTCTGTCCTGTGGGGAGGGTCCTAGGTCAGGATCTGTCCTGCAGGAGGTCCTAGGTCAAGGTCTGCCCTGCGGGGGATTCTAGGTCAGGGTCTGTCCTGCAGGGGGGTCCTAGGTCAGGGTCTACCCTGCGGGAGGTCCTAGGTCAGGGTCTGTTCCGGGGGAGGTCCTAGGTTAGGCTCTGTCCTGCGGGAGGTCCCAGGTCAGGGTCTGCCCTGCGGGGGATTCTAGGTCAGGGTCTGTCCTGCGGGAGGTCCTAGGTCAGGGTCTGTCCTGCGGGGGGTCCTAGGTCAGGGTCTGTCCTGCGGGGGATTCTAGGTCAGGGTCTGTCCTGCAGGGGGGTGCTAGGTCCGGGTCTGTCCTGCAGGGGGGTCCTAGGTCAGGGTCTGTCCTGCGGGGGATTCTAGGTCAGGGTCTGTCCTGAAGGAGGTCCTAGGTCAGGGTCTGCCCTGCAGGGGATTCTAGGTCAGGGTCTGTCCTGTGGGGAGGGTCCTAGGTCAGGATCTGTCCTACAGGAGGTCCTAGGTCAAGGTCTGCCCTGCGGGGGATTCTAGGGCAGGGTCTGTCCTGCAGGGGGGTCCTAGGTCAGGGTCTGTCCTGTGGGAGGTCCTAGATTAGGGTCTGTCCTGTGGGAGGTCCCAGGTCAGGGTCTGCCCTGTGGGGGCTTCTAGGTCAGGGTCTGTCCTGAAGGAGGTCCTAGGTCAGGGTCTGCCCTGCAGGGGATTCTAGGTCAGGGTCTGTCCTGTGGGGAGGGTCCTAGGTCAGGATCTGTCCTACAGGAGGTCCTAGGTCAAGGTCTGCCCTGCGGGGGATTCTAGGGCAGGGTCTGTCCTGCAGGGGGGTCCTAGGTCAGGGTCTGTCCTGCAGGGGGGGGACCTAGGTCAGGGTCTGTCCTGCAGGGGGGTGCTAGGTCCGGGTCTGTCCTGCAGGGGGGTCCTAGGTCAGGGTCTGTCCTGCGGGAGGTCCTAAGTCAGGGTCTGTCCTGAAGGAGGTCCTAGGTCAGGGTCTGTCCTGAAGGAGGTCCTAGGTCAGGGTCTGCCCTGCAGGGGATTCTAGGTCAGGGTCTGTCCTGTGGGGAGGGTCCTAGGTCAGGATCTGTCCTGCAGGAGGTCCTAGGTCAAGGTCTGCCCTGCGGGGGATTCTAGGGCAGGGTCTGTCCTGCAGGGGGGTCCTAGGTCAGGGTCTGTCCTGCGGGGGGTCCTAGGTCAGGGTCTGTCCTGCGGGGGATTCTAGGTCAGGGTCTGTCCTGCGGGAGGTCCTAGGTCAGGGTCTGTTCTGTGGGAGGTCCTAGATTAGGGTCTGTCCTGTGGGGGGTCCCAGGTCAGGGTCTGTCCTGCGGGAGGTCCTAGGTCAGGGTCTGTTCTGTGGGAGGTCCTAGATTAGGGTCTGTCCTGTGGGAGGTCCCAGGTCAGGGTCTGTCCTGCAGGGGGGTCCTAGGTCAGGGTCTGTCCTGCAGGAGGTCCTAGGTCAGGGTCTGTTCCGCGGGAGGTCCTAGATTAGGGTCTGTCCTGTGGGAGGTCCTAGGTCAGGGTCTGTCCTGAGGGAGGTCCCAGGTCAGGGTCTGTCCTGAAGGAGGTCCTAGGTCAGGGTCTGTCCTGTGGGAGGTCCCAGGTCAGGGTCTGCCCTGTGGGGGATTCTAGGTCAGGGTCTGTCCTGAAGGAGGTCCTAGGTTAGGGTCTGTCCTGCGGGAGGTCCTAGGTCAGGGTCTGTCCTATGGGAAGCTCTGGATTAGGGTCTGTCCTGTAGGAGGTCCTAGGTCAGGATCTGTCCTGCGGGGGGTCCTAGGTCAGGGTCTGTCCTGTGTGTGGGGGGTCCTAGGTCAAGGTCTGTCCTGCAGGGGGTCCCAGGTCAGGGTCTGTCCCTCGGGGGAAGGTGGGAGATGCCCAGAGCTGTATGCTAACCTGAGAGGCGGGGGTGCTGGGCAGGAAGCCGGGTGAGGAGAGAGTGGACAGCGGGTCCTGGGTCCGGGCTGACCCTCGCTCAACCCCTCACCCTCCCCGCGGCAGGTGGCGGCATCCTGGTCATCGAGAGCCTCCTGGACGCGGACGGGCGGGGCCCCCTGACCACGGTGCTGTACTCGCTGAACATGCTGGTGCAGACGGAGGGCCGCGAGCGGACCCCCGCCCAGTACCGCGCGCTCCTGGGCCCCGCCGGCTTCCGAGACGTGCGGTGCCGGAGGACCGGGGGCACCTACGATGCCGTCTTGGCCAGGAAGTGATCCCTGCAGTGTGTGTGACTCCCCTCACGACGCAAATCCTGCAATAAAGAGACGGCGTCGCTCATGCTTCTTTCTTGCCTTTTCTTCTTCTTTTCCCCCCTTGTTGTCTATCTATTCTACGCTTTTCTTGTTTTCCTGCCCCGTTGAGGGATGCCAGGTTTATGCCCACGGATGGTCACTTTGCGTTTCATCTTACTTTCTTTCATTATCCTTATTTTCATTTGATGCCAATCCGTTTTATTTTGCTTCCTTCCTGTGATGGAGTGAAGAGTCTGAGATGAGTTTCCTCCTGGATGGGGGTGGCCCTAAATCCAGGGAGAGGGTCCTTATAAGACACAGAAGAGAAGAGACAGGGACACAGAGGAGAAGCCACGTGGAGATGGAGGCAGAGATGGGAGGGAGGCGGCCACCAGCCCAGGGACAGATGCCTGGAGCCCCCAGAAGCTGGAAGAGGCAGGAAGGACCCTCCCCTGGAGCCTCTGGACGGAGCTCAGCCTTGGGACCCCTTGACCTCAGACGTCTGGTCCCCAGGACTCAGGGAGGGTGGATGTGTGTGGTTTTAAGTCATGATCCCATTTGGCATTGTTTGTTTCGGCCGACCCAGGACACTTGTACACACGGAAGTGGATGGATAGGCACCCATCTCAAATTTCAATTTTGAAAATGCAGAAAAGAATTGCTGGTCTATTTTGCAGCATAGAGTCCAAGAAGTCTGTCACGAGTACGTTTAATATCTACTCTTTTAGCAACTTTCTGGTATACAATAAACATAGTGACATTAACTGCCATCACCATGCTCTGTGTCATCTGGAACTCTGGAAGTCTGCGCCTCTGACCCTCTTTACCCATTTTGTTCCACTCCCACCCCTCACCTGTGGCAACAAGCGGCCATGCCCTCCTCCAGGGGATCTTCCTGACCCAGGGATCGAACCTGGGTCTGCTGCATTGCAGGCAGATTCTTTAGCATCTGAGCCACCAGGCAAGCCCATGACAATGAGTAGGTCCGTCCAGGTGGCCGCCAATGGCTGTATTTCACTCTCTTTTAGGGCAAGTAATATTCTATTGTGTATATTTACGACATCTTCTGTATCCTTTCCTCTGAGGATGGACACTTACGTTCTTTCCATGTCTTGCCTGCTTTGCAAATTCATTTGTGTTATCGTTTAGGTTCTACATGTGAATATACATGTGAATATGTATAATATGATATTTGTCTTTCTCTGTCTGACTCACTTCACTTTGCACGAAAGCAGATGTTTTATGTTCATGTTTTTCATGGTGACATAGCGTGTGTGGTACATGGGATCTTTCCGGACCGGAGATCAGACCTGCGTCCCCTTTATCGGCAGTTGGATTCTTAACCGCTAGACTGCTGGGGAAGTCCTGTTAGATGCGTTTTATTAGCAGAAGCCAGGCAAAACTTCAATTGTTATTTTTGAAGCAAAATTTAATCTATTATTTATTTCGGGTTGTGCTAGATCTTTGTTGCCATTGGCTTTTCTGTAGTTGCAATGAGCAGGGGCTATTCCATTCTTTTGGTTTTATCCACATTCTGCGGTCCACTGGTGAGCCTCTGATCTCTGGCTGCAGAGCCGCCCTACGGCACACGGGCTTCAGGAACTGCGGCATGTGGGGTCAGTCGTTGTGACCCCTGGGCTCTGGAGCCCGGGGTCAGTAGCTGTGGTCCACGGGCTTTGTGGCTCCAACGATCTGGGGAATCTCCCTGCAGAGATGGAGCCTGGGTGTCCTGCGTTGGCAGGTGGCTTCTCCACCACTGCACGGCCAGACAAGCCCAGCCAGCTGTTAATAATCGTGGTGTTTGTATTGACGTATATGCCTCCTCCCGAACTGTAGCCTCTGTGATCACACCCCCGAGGGGCTCCATCCCAGGGCTGTCATTTCCCCGTGCTTCGGTCCCTTCACTCTCCACCCAAAACCATCAACAGTCTCCTCCAACGCCACACTTCAAAAGCATCAATTCTTCGGTGCTCAGCTTTCTTTACAGTCCAACTCTCACATGCCCACATGACCACTGGAAAAATTATAGGTGTGACTGGACGGACCTTTGTCAGACAAGTGATGTCTCTGCTTCTTGGTACGCTGCCTGGGCTTGGATGGTGCCCGGTGCAGCGTCTTGGCCTCGTCCGACAGAGCGCACACTTGGAAACGCTATGTGTGTGGCGGGCCGGCCAGGCGTGGCTGCTCTTGGAGGGAACAGGGCTGACTGCGGAGTCTGGCCGGGGACAGGAGCGTTCGTCCCGGGTGTTGCGTCCTGGAACCCCCGAGTGCCGCCTGTGCGTGGCTGGAATTGAATGTCAAGCTGATGCAGTTACGGGAAGACAGATGCCTGGAGCTGGTGCCTGGGGCCACTCGTTTTGCCGGAGATGCGGGGTTGGAATTGGCTTCCTGTCTGCTCATGTCTGACTTATGGCTGCTAATAATTTCCCCGCTGCTCTGCCTGAAGACTGGAGCGGTGTGTGAATAGATGTACTTACTTCTGCGGTTGTGTAGCGGCTGTTTACACTGCAGCCTGGCGTGCTGCAGTCTGAGGAGGGATTGCGTGTGCGTCCGTGAGTGTCCGTGACGACAGCCCTCTATCCGTGTCTTTATTCCTGACCACACTGCTGTCTTGTATTGTCCGGAACCTAACTCTGCGGTCTGTCTGTAAGTATAGGGAACCTGTGTGTGCTAAACACATGTTTTTCCCCCAAAACAACTTTACCATTTATTTCAATAAATGGAATCTATATATATATATATATATATATATATATATATATTTTTTTTACAACTACTGAGACACCTCATTTATTCCAGGTGGTCATACAAAGAGGTATTCCACATGACTGAATTAGATAAAGTCTGAATTTAAAATTTTTTTCAGGAGTATATGCTATGCTGTGCTTGGAGTTGGATGGTGAAGAATTTGCCTGCAATGCAGGAGACCTGGGTTCGATCCCTGGGTCGGGAAGATCCCCCAGGGGGAGGAGGAAATGGCAACCCACTGCAGTATTCTTGCCTGGAGAATCCCACGGACAGAGGAGCCTGGTGTGGCTACAGTCTATGGGGTTGCAGAGAGTCAGACACGACTGAACTGACCGAGCACCCACGTGTGCCTTTTCAGATTTTTTTCTCCCCCATTTGTAACCTTCGTAGCCTGCACCATTGCATTTCCTTCCCCTTTCTCCACGTCTGCTTGAACCATCCACTCTTGGCTGCTATTTTTACCTCCTGAATAAGCAGGGTTATCTGTATATGGAGAAGCGGAGGAATACTATTTGAAAAAAGGAGAAGCTGTTACCTCCGACCCAGGTTTTGGGAGTTTGTAAAAATCAGAAGGAAAATGAGTGAGGGGCCATACCTGCTTCGACGGAGGTTCCGTGCAGACCTGAGCTCGTGGCTTCCGGGAGTGTGTGTATGAAGTCAGGGGCGGGTGTGCTTCTGAGACTAATTTCCGTTCTGGGTCTTTGGAGAGAGGGTGGTTCGCCCTACGTGCAGGCCATCTGGCTTGCCACGAACAGCTGTAATTTATTGATGGATTAGGTGGTTAAGATATGGCAATGCTTTTGAACTGTGGTGCTGGAGGAGACGTTTTTCTTAGTAGATACTTTACCATATCGTGATGATTTCTGCCGTAGATCAGCATGAACCGCTCGTAGGTACACATGTCCCCTTCGTTCTTTGACCCCCTTCCCACCTCCCTCCCCACCCCGTCCCGGCGCGTGGTCCCAGAGCTCCAGCCTTGAGTGCCCCGCATCAGGCTTCAAGCTTGCACGGGTCATGTCTTTTGCCTGTGGTAACGTCCATGTCTCAACGCTACTCTCTCAAACCATCCCACCCTCGCCTTCTCCCGCTGAGTCCAAAAGTCTGTTCTTTACATCTGTGTCTGCTTTGCTGCCCTGCATACTAGGGTCGTTGTTACCGTCTTTCTAAATTCCATTTATATGTGTTAATGTATAGTATTTGTCTTTCTCTTTCTGACTTACTTCGCTCTGTATAACAGGCTCCAGGTTCATCCACCTCACTAGGACTGACTCAAATGTGTTCTTTTTAACGGCTGAGTAATATTCCATGGTATATATGTACCACGGCTTCCTTATCCATTCGTCTGCGGATGGGCATCTAGGTTGCTTCCATGTCCTGGTTATTGTAAACAGTGCTGTGATGAACACTGGGGTGCACATGTCTCTTTCAGATCTGGTTTCCTCAAGGTATATGCCCAGTAGTGGGGTTGCGGAGTCATATGGCCGTCTTCTTCCTAGTTTTAAAATCTCCATAGTTTTAATGTCCATACCGTGTCCTTGAAAGTCCCCTGGACAGCAAGGAGATCCAACCAGTCCATCCTAAAGGAAATCAGTCCTGAATATTCTTTGGAAGGACTGATGCTGAAGCTGGAGCTCCAATACTCTGGCCACCTGATGCGAAGAGCCTGCCTCCTTGGAAAGGACCCTGATGCTGGGAAAGATTGAGGGCAGGAGCAGAAGGGGACAACAGAGGGTGAGATGGTTGGATGGCATCACGGACTCAATGGACATGAGTTCGAGCAAGCTCCAGGAGTTGGTGATGGACAGGGAGGCCTGGAGGGCTGCAGTTCATGGGGTTGCAAAGAGTTGGATGCAAGTGAGCACCTGACCAGCAGCAACAATCAAGTACCTACCCACGAGGGAAGCCCTAACAATG
Organism: Axis porcinus; assembly: GCA_003798545.1. Taxonomy (NCBI): domain Eukaryota; kingdom Metazoa; phylum Chordata; class Mammalia; order Artiodactyla; family Cervidae; genus Axis; species Axis porcinus. Next base: position 909,112 of record QQTR01068743.1, read on the forward strand.
CTTTGAGGCTGGTGAACACGGTGCTCAGAGTTCGTCTGGGGGTTTATAGTCTGTGTTCTGCTGCTTCAAGACCTGCTAAAATTATTTTTTTACTACTTATATTTGGCGTAGAAGAGAGGTTAAAATATTCTGTGACCCTGTAGGAGCGGACCTGTTTGCTTTTGCATGGCAGACGGTCAAAGCATGTATAAATAAGTGTCCTGTTTGTCAGGACAGGTGGGTCCCTGAAATTTAATGTTGCATTTGTTGCTTCGTGCGTAAGGGGAGTAACACGCCTGATTAGTTTTCTTTGCCCCGTGAATTGGCTTCCTGGCCTTGTTATAATGTGCTGTGTGCTCAGTCGTGTCTGACTCTTTGTGACCCCACAGACTGTTGCCCACCAGGCTCCTCTGTTCGTAAGATCCTCCAGGCAAGAATACTGGAGTGGGTTGCCATTTCCCCCTCCAGGGATCTTCCCGACCCAGGGATTGAACCTGGGTCTCCCGTGTCTCCTCCATTGCAGGCAGATTCTTTACCTGTTGAGCCCTCGGGAAGAACTGTATTATAAAAAGTTACAATAAGTTGTTATAGGTGACCACAGATATGGTGGTTTTAAAACCACAGATTTCCACCCTCCCCCAGCCCTGGAGACCAGACGTCTGAGGCCAAGGGGTCCCAGGGCTGGACTCCCTGCAGAGGCTCCAGGGGAGGGTCCTTCCCGCCTCTTCCAGCTTCTGGGGGCTCCAGGCATCCGTCCCTGGGCTGGTGGCCGCCTCCCTCCCGTCTCTGCCTCTGTCTCCACGTGGCTTCTCCTCTGTGTCCCTGTCTCTCCTCTTCTGTGTCTTATGAGGACCCTGACCCTGGGTTTAGGGCCACTCCCATCCAGGAGGGCCTCATCTCAGACCCTTCACTCCATCACACCTGCAGAGACCTCATTTCCAGAGAAGGTCCCGTTCTGAAGTTTCAGGCTAGCACTTCAGCCTAACACTTTGGGGATGGGGAGAGACGATTCCATCGACCACACTCCCCTCCAAGCAGCATGTGATACATATTTTATTTGGGTGAACGTGCACACTTCACCTGCGATGAGTGCCTTAATACACGTGGAAAGTCCCCTCCCGAAAGTTCTCCTTGTGAAGGAGGAGAGAGTGTTGACGCTTTTTATCTAGCACGGGCGAGACCCTCTCGTGTTGTCAGCGGCCAGAAGTTCCCGTAAAAGGCGGACATCAGAGTTGTTTTGGGTGAAGGCCATCCGGGGTGGACTGACCAAGCTCCCCGGCTCTGGGGGGCTCTGCCTTTGAGAAACAGCCTCCAGATGCAGGTCACTGTAGCCACCGTGGGCTCGTGACCTGGGGTGATGCATACAAGTTCAGCTCAGTTCAGTCGCTCAGTCGTGTCTGACTCTGTGACCCCATGAGCTGCAGCACGCCAGGCCTCCCTGTCCAACACCAACTCCTGGAGCCTACTCAAACTCATGTCCATTGAAACATACAAACAGTTGCCATTTCAGAGCTCGGGGCACTTGGATCCTAGGGGAGAAAAAAGAGGCATGTGGTTAGCACAAAGGTCTGGACGTGCCAACGTTTGTGCATTTGAGGAGTTGAGGAAAAGGTTGGAGGGGGTACTGGGAGGCTGATCCTGGGACGATCAGGAAAGATTTCAGACCAGATGGGTGTCCCGTGTGGCTCCGATGGTAAAGAATCCACCTGCAATGCGGGAGACCTGGGTTCAATCGATCCCTGGGTGGGGAAGATCCCCTGGAGGAGGGCATGGTGACCCACTCTGGTATTCTTGCCTGGAGAATCCCATGGACAGAGGAGCCTGGCGGGCTACAGTCCACGGGGTTGTAAAGAGCCAGACATGGCTGAGCGACTAAGCACGTTCCCCTTCTTGCAGTTGCATTGCCCTTCACGGCCCCCCGTGTAGTGTTGGTTTTGTCCCCCGCGCCCCCGGCCGAGCTTCAAGGCTTTTAGAATCTCACCTCCCCAACCAGGAATCGAACACACGCCCCCTGTGTTGGAAGCTCAGAGTCCTAACTGCAGGACCATAACTAGGGAGGTCCCTAGTGATCTTTTTCATTCAGTTCCTTGAGAGGTTCTCTGCATCTCCGACTGTAAGATAGTCGTGAGGGTGTCTTGGGACACGTGGCCCATCTGCCTGGTCCTTCTGTACGCACGCTGGTGTCGCCCGGAGTTTGCTTAGCCTGAAAGGGATCGGGTGGTGTTTTCTGGCTGGCGCCTGAGCTTGGCTTCCCGCAGACACGGCTGAGCACCCTCGTGGATCCTGGAACGGCGGGAATTAGAGAGGTTTCCTTCCCCGGGGGAGGAAGTCACTGCAGGGTGCGGGGGGAGATGCCGAGTGACTTCGGTCACCAGCAACCCACCCCAGACCACAGGCAGAGTCCGGGCGCCCTGGAGGACACTCATCTCCTCGGGGCAGGGGATCCCCAGTGTCTGGGATCCGGGGCCTGATGATCTGAGGTTGCGGCTGTGAGAGTCATACAAACGAGCTGCTTGGTAAATGTGATGTGCTTGAATCAACCCGAAAGCATCCTCTCCCCCAGTCGCTCGGGGAAAAATTGTCTTCTCTGAAGGCGGCCCCTGGTGCCTAAAAGCTTGGAGACCACTGCGTGGGAAGGATGGAGCCCCCCACCCCCACCCCCAACGTTGCTGAGGAAGCCTGTGAAGGGGGCTGGTCCCTGACGCTGTGTGTGGGTCTGAGTGTCTGTGTTTCTGGGTGTCTGTATACCTTTACATTCAGGTGAGTCTGTGAGCTTCGTCTGTGCGTGTCTGCGACTGTGTACACGTGTCTCTTTACACCTGCATCTGGGCGTGTCTGTGTGTTTACAGATCTGTGTCCACCTGTTTTTCCCTGAATCCTAGCGCATGCATTTAGATTGTGGTGACTTCTCTGGTCGTGGACCACAGGTTCCGCAGCTGTGGTGCACAGGCTTGGATCTTTCCCAGTTTGTGGGATATTCGCAGACCACGGATCGAACCCGCGTCACCTGCGTTGGCAGGCGGATTCTCTCACGCTGGGCCACCAGGGAAGCCCTGGTTCTGCACTTACACGTCTGTGTGTGTCTGTATTTCTTCCTCTCTCCGTGAGTCTGTGTTTATACAGGTCTGTTTATCTCTGTCCCGCGTCCGTGCGTCTATATTTATGACCACGTCTGCGTTTCTCGTGCGTCTGTGTGGGTCTGCAGTTATATGCCCGGGAGCATCTCTATCTGTTCATGTTTCTCTATGTCTGTATTTATCACTGCATCTGTACGTCTGTATTCTTCATGCGTCTGTGTGCATCTGTGTGCATATACCTGTGTGTCTGTATTTATTATTGCGTCCGTGTTTCTCGCGTGTCTGTGTGTGGCTGCATTTATATGCCCGATAGCGTCTACATTTATTCCCCTTTCCGTGTGTCCGTATTTATCACTGCATCTGTATGTCTGTATTTTTCATGCATCTCTGTATCAGTGTGTACCCCACAAGCTTACCCGCACCACTGTGTTCCCCGAGTCGCTCATCTCTCAGTGACCAGGGAGTCCTATGCCATCAAGCTTGATTTAGGGATGATTATACATTGCTCCAATACTTTGACCACGTGATGCGAAAGAGCTGACTCATTGGAAAAGACCGTGATGCTGGGAAAGATTGAGGGCAGGAGGAGAAGGAGATGGCAGAGGGTGAGATGGTTGGATGGCATCACCGACTCCATGGACATGGGTTTCAGTAAACTCTGCGAGTTGGTGATGGACAGGGGGGCCTGGCGTGCTGCGGTCCATGGGGTCGCAAAGAGTCAGACATGACTGAATGCATTTCCTCAGGTCCGTCTGCCCTGCTTCCTGCTGTGAGGGGTCCTTGTATTTCAGGGTGTGAGGACCCACGTGCCTGAGGCAGCTGGGACTGCACAGAGATAATTACAATGCTGAAAATAAACTAGTCTCGCCTCCTAGGAGGACAGGGGGGCCACGGACAGGCCCCGACACACACAGTAATGCTGGAGACGTTGCTTCAGCCTCAGGGGTCTTAGGTACGACATACGAAGGCCCCAGAGTGCCCAGGCCCCCACACTCCGCATCCTGGTTTTTGTCATTCTGCAGCCACGCTCTCGTCCCCACAGAATTTATGCTCCTGCGCGAGGCTCAGCCCACAGGGTGTCGTAAAATGGAGAAGGTGCCCGTCTTGAGGACGAGTCTTATTCTGTGGGTGAAGAGATTTGGATCTCAACAAGACCCTGGGATCCTGAATTAAAACCTTAAACATCGGGACTGCCTTGGTGGTCCAGAGTGGCTAAGACTCTGCAGGGAAGCGGGGCAGGTTCCATCCCTGGTTACAGAAGTAGATCCCACATGTTGCAACTAAGTCCTGGTGCACGAAATACATAAATATTAAAAAAAAAAACAACCCTCAGTAACCATGAAGTGCTGCTGCATTGCAGGCAGATTCTTTACTATCTGAGCCACAAGGGAAGTCCACCTATTCCAATTCAGTTTGTTTAAATCTAAATGTGTTGCAATTTCCATCTCCATGTGATCTTCCCAACTCAGGGATGCAACCCAGGTCTCCCACATTGCTGGCAGATTCTTTACCAGCTGGGCCACCGGGGCGGCCCCAGATTCCCAAAGTGCATAGTCTGTCCCTTCTCCAGAGGCTGCTGATACTGGGAGCACCCCTGAGGAGAACAGGTGGACGGGGGCATTCCCAAGCACGGTGCCCCAAGCCCATCCCCGGGGGGCACTTGGCCGCATTCTTGAAGCTTGACTTGGGTTTTCAGCCTTCGAGGCCACAGATGCGGGATGAGGGCAGTGGTGATATTTGGGGACTTGTATTTGAGCCCCGGGTATCGTCGCGGCTCGGAGGCGCATGACGGGGCCTCTTAGCAAGTTTATGTGTGGGTTCATGTCCAGCAGTGTGTCCCTGTCCATCCCAAACTCCCCAAGTATCCATCTCCCCTGGCGATACGTTCATTTTCTAAGTCTGTGAGTCTCTTTCTGCTTTGTGAGTCCGTTTGTATCATTTGTTATCAGCGTAGGGATGTCATACGCTGTTTCTCTTCCTCTGACTTACTTCACTCAGGATGACGATCTCTAGGCCCACCCCTGTTGCTTCAAATGGCACTATTTCATTCTTTGTTATGCCTGCGTAACATTCTGTTGTATGTATGCACCACATCTTCCTCATCCCCTCGTCTGTCGACGGACGTCTAGGTCGCTTCCACGTCCTGGCCCTTGTACACGGTGCTGCAGTGAAGATATGGGCGCGTGTATCTTTTCAGATGCCGGTTTTCACCGGATAAGCTCTCAGGAGTGGGACTGCAGGATGATATAGTCAGCTTCCTCTTTTTTGATTGAGTTAATGATGGAGCCTTCAAAACGGAAATAACCCTAGGTTTGTGTTTCACTGCTTTCTAATTTTTTTTTTTTTCTGAGACGTGAGTTCATGAACTGTTCTGCCTTCCCAGTGCATTCCTTCTCATCCCGCTTCCGTCCTCTTTTTCCTTACCGCGCTGTGTTCTGATGTATCGGCTTGAATTGCCTCCTCGGCTCTCTATTCTTAGGACCCGGGGCCTCTGATGCTCTGTCTGTCTTGGAAATGCACATGCATCTGTGTGGTACAGTTTGGCAGAGGCTGGGGGACTGTACCCTGTGAGGATCCCAGGTGATGGAAAGCGCTCGATGCGGGATCTGGTGGGGTGCCTGCTGCGGTTCCGCTGGGAGAAGCACGTGCTGCTATTTAGGTGTAGGTTTTTAGGTAAAGCTCCTGGAGAGAGAGAGAGAACCGACAGGTAGTTAGCTAGGTACATAGATACGTAGGTAGATGGATAGACAGACATGTGGACAGACAGGTGGGTAGAAAGACAGGTAGGCAGATGGATAGATAGACGGTACATAGGTAAACAGGTAAATAAATAGGTAGGCACACAGGTAGGTAGACAGCTACATCAATGGTGCATGGTCATAGCTAGCTGGATAGATCACAGGCGGGCGTGTGGCTAGCTAGACAATACACAGAGATTATACATGGAGACCAAAGTGTGGACAGTGTATTGTGTGGGCCCTGGGGTCTTTGGCGTGCACCCCCTCAGGTAGATAGACAGGTAGACAGACAGACAGACAGGTAGACAGACAGGTAGGCAGACAGACAGGCAGGTAGATAGACAGGCAGGTAGGCAGGTAGATAAGCAGGTAGACAGACAGACAGGTAGACAGACAGACAGGCAGGTGGATAGACAGGCAGGTAGGCAGGTAGATAGGAAGGTAGACAGAGACACAGGTAGACAGAGACACGGGTAGACAGACAGACAGGCAGACAGACGACAGGCAGGCAGACAGACGACAGGCAGACGGCTAGGAGTCGGTCACCCCCTGAGCAGCGTTCTCCCCCACAAGCCTTCCTGTTCCGCGCCTCCTTTCTTGCCAGTTCACGGCCTCGGTCTCCACCCCCGAGGCCGCCTGGCTCTCCCGCTCGGACAGACGCCCCTTGTGTGCTGACCCCCGTCTCCCAGAAGCTGTGGACCGGGCCGGGCGGGCCGCGCTCAGAGCTCACAGCCCGGGGGGGCGTCCGTCTCCCCGCCGCGGTCCCCTTCTCCCGAGGACGCTTCCTCCTCCAGCCTCTGCACCTCAGCGCCGGCAACTCACGCTTCTCTGTTTCAGACAAACCTCGTCGCGGCGCTTAGCGTGAGGTCTCAGCCTTCTGCAGCGAATTCACCGTCACTACATCCACGCACTCTCTGTTTTTCTTTCCCCACGTTGTATTTATTGCTGTTTGGCCAAAGGCAGATGCATGTATGTGTGCTGAGTCCCTTTGGTCGTGTCCGACTCTTTGCAACACTGTATAATAACAGTGAGAAACTCTTGTTTTGCTAGTCTGCATTGCTTATTAGATGAAGCTTCAGTCCGTGAAGGTTATTGGTCATTTTCCCAATGAGAATACATAAAGGAAAATCACGTAAGCAAACATAGGCTTGCCTCTTTTTTTTTTTTTTAAAAAAAGATTTAATTAATAGTTATTTTTCTTTCAGTTTTATTGTGTTATCACTGACACATAGCACTGGTAAGTTTGTGGACTTAAAAACCATTCACAGCCTAAAAGTTGACAGTTACGTTTTATTCTGGGGGGTAGGGATTTTTTGGACTTCAAGCCTAGGAGGTGGTATTTCAAATGACCCTGAGAGAAAAGGAGGTGAGGGGAGGAGACAGGTTACACAGAAATTTTGCAACAAAAGACAGGTATTCTGAACATCAAAAGACAACTGTAAAGAATGCCAGATTTTCCACGGATTCCCCAGTGGCTGACATCTGCCTCCAATGCCGGAATCTTCCTGCACAATCTGCCTGCAATGCGGGAGACCCATGTTCGATCCCTAGGTGGGGAAGATCCCCTGGAGGAGGGCGTGGCAACCCGCTCCAGTCTTCTTGCCTGGAGAATCCCATGGACAGAGGAGCCTGGTGGGATGCAGTCCATGGGGTCGCAAGAGTCGGACACGACTGAGCAACAAACGCATTCACATCTGGAGGCTTTGAAGTCGCCGTTGCCCGTTACATCCGTGTTTATTGATGTGGCTGGAGATGCTCCATTTCACACGGCCATCGTTTAGAAGACTGAGCTTCCTTCCAAAGGGCAGGGACGCAGTGAGGAGGAGTCACCGCCCATGTGTGTCCCGAAGCCTTCCCGAGACACTGCCGGTTCCTGTGGTCCTCTGAGTGGCCAAGCAGGAGTCTGGACATCACAGCATCGTGTGAACACCCATGAGGAGCCGTGAGGGGGGTAAGAATGAAAGACTCTTCTTCTTCCTGCAGGGGGAAGGTTCTGGGCATGTCCCAGAAGCCCCCAGGGGAGCTAGGGACCCCCTCCACACTCCAGGGACGTAAAGAGAAACATGTATTTCGTCTCTGCCCATTTCCCATTTCAGTCGCTCACTCGTGTCTGACTCTTTGTGACCCCATGGACCGCAGCACGCCAGGCCTCACTGCCCATCACCAACTCCCGGAGCCTACTCAAAGTCATGTCCATGGAGTCGGTGATGCCATCCAACCATCTCATCCTCTGTCGTCCCCTTCTCCTCCTGCCCCCAGTCCCTCCCAGCATCAGGGTCTTTTACAGTGAGTCAGCTCATTGCATGAGGTGGCCAAAGTACTGGAGTTTCAGCTTCAGCCTCAGTCCTTCCAATGAACACCCAGGACTGATCTGCTTGACGATGGACTGGTTTCACACACCCCCTCCCCTTGCTACTGATTTCATCAGACATGTCTGCAGTCCTGTGTACAAAGAAGGTCGCCTATATTGACTGGAAAAATAAATGAACCATGCATGTCCACATGAAACTATTACACCATTGTTAATTGGCTCTGTTCCAGGATAGAATAAAAAGTTTTTAAAGAATGAAATTGTCAGGGTCCGTGTGCGGGTTGGAAAAGGATTTACAGACATGCTTCTCAAGAAGAATTAAGTTTATTAGAGTGTGAGATGCTGTTAGAACAGGGGACCAGCTCAAGGTAGAGTTGAACCCTTTCTGAGGCTACCAGCCAATTTTTATAGCCTCAAGACAGAGAAAATTCCTGCTGGAAGCGTGGCATGAGCTGATTGGTTAGGATGCTAGATGGGGTGGAAACTAAGGTGGGTATTTTACCTAACACGGGGCCAGGGAGCTGGCTGGTTTATGTCTGGAGTCTCATAGCAACAGTTGCTATGGGGCTTGGTCTGTTCCAGAGATTCTTGTCCTGTGACCTTGGTCCAGGGCCCCACAGAAAACGAATTTAGCAATTAAGATAATGCACAACTTGGGCTTCCCTGGAGGCTCAGCTGGTAAAGAATCTGCCTGCAATGCAGGAGACCTGGTTTTGGTTACTGAGTCTGGAAGATCCCCCGGACGAGGGCATGGCGACCCACTCCAGGACTCTTGCCTGGAGAATCCCACGGACAGAGGAGCCCGGCAGGGCCACAGTCCACGGGGCCGCAAAGAGTCGGACACGACTGAGCGACTAACAGCAACTTGTGTGCGGCTGAAAGTATCACAGCATTGTTAATTGTCTGTAAGTAAGTGTTAGTCACTCAGTCGTGTCTGACGCTTTGTGACTCCACGGTGTGTGGGCGGTAGCCCCGCCAGGCTCCTCTGTCCATGGGGATTCTCCAGGCAAGAATACTGGAGTGGGTCGCCATGCCCTCCTCCAGGGGATCTTCCCAACCCAGGGATGGAACCCAAGTCTCCTGCATTGCAGGCAGATTTCTTTACAGTCTGAGCCACCAGGATATTCTCCAGTGTAAAATGAGAGGTTTTAAAAAGTAAAAAGAATTTAGCAGTTAAAAGAAAATGCACAACCGATAGGTTGAATCATGGCTTATTTGGCAGAGAAAACTGAGGCCTGAAGCCCAGAAGGGAGCCTGTCAGATCGCTCTGAGCAGCCGCTGCGAAGAGATGGGAGAGGAGGCAGCATATGGAGGAGTTTTTGCAACAAAGCGCAGGTAGTGGGAGCGCTGAAAGATTTCTGTTAATGAAAGAGACCAGGCATCTCCAGGTAACGAGTTCACAGCTTTTCTTTGTATGGCTGTTGTTCAGTTGCTAAGTTGTGTCTGACTCTTTGCAAACCTCAGTGATTGCAGCCCACCAGGCCTCCCCGTCCTTCACCAACTCCCAGAGTTTGCTCAGATTCATGTCCATTGAGTCGGTGATGCCATCCAACCATCTCACCCTCTGTCATCCCCTTCTCCTCCTGCCCTCAATCTTTCCCAGCATCTTTCCCAGCATCCCTGGGTCTTTTCCAATGAGTCAGTTCCTTGCATCAGGTGGGCAAAGGATTGGAGCTTCATCATCAGTCCTTCCAATGAATATTCAGGACTGATTTCCTTTAGGGTGGACTGGTTGGATCTCCTTGCAGTCCAAGGGACTCTCAAGAGCCTTCTCCAACACCTCAGTTCAAAAGCATCAATTTTTCGGCCCTCAGCTTTCTTAACGGTCCAACTCTAACATCCATACAGGACCAGTGGAAAAACGATAGCTTTGACTAGATGGACCTTTGTTGGCAAAGTGACAAAAAGCAGGCGTCCAGCTTGTTCCCCCAGGACTCTTTCCTGCGTGAAGGAAGTGGTCGATAGCTTGATTGATAGGTGCGGCATCCTTTGTTTGTTGAATTGGCAGATGACGTTTTCCGTTCACTGCTGACCTGTCAGTAAACAAAGGATGCTGAGGCCTTCCGGCCCTCCTGCCGCAACAGTGCACCCCAAGAAGGTTCAGGAAGGGAGAAAAAAGGATGCAGGCCCCAGATAGCCAAGCTGCATCTTAAAGGAGTGATTTCAACGAGCCCAGACACTGTTGCATCTTCCCAGACACAGAAAAGCACTAGGGATGTCCTTTGTGGTCGAGTGGTTAAGACTCTGCCTTGCAAAGTCGGGGACGTGGGATCGATTCCTGGTTGGGGGCCTAAGATCCCACGTGCTGTGGAGCAGCTACATCCTGACACAGTGAAATAAAGAAACACTTAAAAACAAAATTCTTTTAAGAAAAGACTCTGCCTTGCAAAGCTGGGGGTGCTGGTTCGATCCCTGGTTGGGGAACTAACATCCCACGTGCCCTGTGGTCAAACCAGTCCATCCTAAAGGAAATCATTCCTGAATATTCATTGGAAGGACTGATTCTAAAGCTGGAACTCCAATCCTTTGGCCATCTGATGGGAAGAGCTGACTCACTGGAAAAGACCCTGATGCTGGGAAAGATTGAGGGCAGGAGGAGAAGGGGACGACAGAGGATGAGATGGTTGGATGGCATCACCGACTCGATGGACATGAGTTTGAGCAAACTCTGAGAGTTGGCGATGGACAGGGAGGCCTGGCGGGCTGCAGTCCACGGGTCACAAAGAGTCGGACACGAGTGAGCGACTGAAGTGAACTGAGAATTTGAGAGCTGTGTTTTATTCAGTGGGGGGAATTTTTAGGGCTTCAAGCCCATGGTCAAAGCCAGTCAAGTGTCCACGGGGTCACAGAGAGTCACACGTGATTGAGCGAGTGACAGTTTTTACTTTGAAACCGCAAGAAGCTCCTCTGCGAAGGCGACATCTACGTACTCCAAGAGATAGCTATCACTGTTCCATATCAACCACCCACATGGTTTTCTTCTCTGACCACAGTTAACGTGCACCCGATGGTTTTCCTGCTACATAATTAAATGTTCTCCAGATACCTAAATGGCCAGGTAGACTGTTTTCATTCTAATGAAAGATGCTCAAAGAATCCCCTGGATGTTTCTACCACATCTACACTCCAGACGGGAAAAAAATCGAAACAGAAGCAGCAATATTTCCACTTATTTCTGCTTTGCAGATAGGTTCATCTGTACCATTTTTCTAGATTCCACGTATACGTGTTGTTAATACATGATATTTGTTTTTCTCTTTCTGATAAGAAGATAGAGTCTGGGTCCAGGCATGTTGCTGCAAAATGCATTCGTTCATTCTTTTTTCATGGCCGAGTAATATTCCATCGTGTATAAGTGTCTTCTTTATCCACTGGTCTGTTGATGGACATCTAGGTTGCTTGTCTGTTCTGGCTGTTGTAAATAGTGCTTCTGTGAATACTGGGGTGCATATGTCTTTTCGAATTATGGTTTTCTCCTGGTGCAGAGATGCAGATGTAGAGACAAATGTACGGATCCCAAGGAGGGTAGGGGGTGGAATGAATTGGGAGATTGGGAATGAGACTCATACACTATTCCTTCAGTTCAGTTCAGTCGCTCAGTCGTGTCCGACTCTTTGTGACCCCCGTGAACCACAGCACGCCAGGCCTCCCTGTCCATCACCAACTCCCGCAGTTTACCCAAACCCACATCCATTGAGTCGGTGATGCCATCCAACCATCTCATCCTCTGTCGTCCCCTTCTCCTGCCCTCAATCTTTCCCGTATATGTGTGTTAGTATACGATATTTGTTCTTCTCTTTCTGGCTGACTTCACTGTACAGCAAACTGTCGATTCATCCGCTTCACTGAAGTGAAAGTCGCTTCAGTCACATCCGACTCTTTGCGACCTCATGGACTGTAGCCTGCCAGGCTCCTCTCTCCATGATGATCCTCCAGGCAAGAGTACTGGAGTGGGTTGCCATGCCCTCCTCCAGGGGATCTTCCCGACCCAGGGATCCAACCCAGGTCTCCCCCATTGCAGGTGGATTCTCTACCATCTTAACTAGGGAAGCCCATCCACTTCACTAGATTGGACTCAAATTTGTTCTTTTCTATGGCTGCATAATATTCCATGGTATATATGTACCACCTCTCTTTCCAGTTCATGTATCACACACCCTTCAGGGACACAGATGCAACAAAAAAGCCTTTGTTTATAAATCAAATGTTTCCACTGTTAAAAAAGGGAAACATGAAATAGTTGACATGGTGTTCATTTATGAGCTGAGTCTCCCCAAAGCCACCTTGTCGCTGAGTATCTCCTTTCCCGTGGTTCCTCAGACTGGCCTCCGTCATTGCAGTTAGGATGCAAGTCTATATGCCATTGAGGCTTTATGGTTATTATTCCAATTCTGATGTTAATAGGAGGGTCTCTAGCCTGGAATTACAGGAGATGCAGGGGACCATGGGGATGGTCCTCTTTCCTCCTTCAAGATCGTCTCAATATCGCAGAGCTGAAAGGGCAGCAACAGACAGCCCCCTCCTCCCTGTCTTGGGTTCTCTGTTCTCCTCCACCATCACCGGATCCTCAGCCAAGGGGTGAGGAATACAGAGAGGTCCTTTCACCAAGCTTGTTTTCAAACGCATGCAGCAGGGAGCAGCCGCTTTCAGCAAGTGGCCATGAGCCGTCAGCTGAAAGTAAGGTCTTCGTTTCCCAGACTGGACCACAGGGGCCTCAGGGGCCTGCAGTTAGGGCTCAGGTCCCTCGTCTTGCCTGTGTAGTCAAGAATGAATTCAGGCGGGGAGGCATAAGGTAGACAGTAAAATCCAAAGGGTATTGAAAAGAAAAGTACGTGCGGAAAGGCGCCAGGGTGAGCTCAGAGAGACTCATGCCTTTGGGAAGTTTATATCTTTTATTGTTGTTTTCGAGTTGCTCAGTCATGTCCAACTCTTTTTGCGACTCCATGGACTGCAGCACGCCAGGTCCCCCTGTCCTTCAAACTCATGCCCATGGAGTCGGTGATGCCATCCAACCATCTCATCCTCTGTCGTCCCCTTGTCTTCCTGCCCTCAATCTTTCTCAGCATTGGGGTCTTTTCCAATAAGTCAGCTCTTCCCATCATGTGGCCAAAGGATTGGAGTTCCAGCTTCAGCATCAGTCCTTCCAATGAATATTCAGGATTGATTTCCTTTAGGAGGGACTGGTTGGATCTCCTTGCAATCCCAGGGACTCTCAAGAGTCTTCTCCAACACCACAGTTCAAAAGCATCAATTCTTCGGCACCCAGCTTTCTTTATAGTCCAACTCTCACATCCATACATGACTACTGGAAAAACCATAGCTTCGACTAGACAGACCTTTGTTGGTAAAGTAATGTCTCTGCTTTTTAATATGCTGTCTAGGTTGGTCACAGGTTTTTTCCCAAGGAGCAAGCGTCTTTTAATTTCATGGCTGCAGTCACCATCCGCAGTGATTTTGGAGCCCAAGAAAATAAAGCCTCTCGCTGTTTCCACTGTTTCCCCATCTGTTTGCCATTAAGTGATGGGACCGGATGCCATGATCTTCTTTTTCTGAATGTCAAGTCTTACGCCAACTTTTTCACTCTCGTCTTTCACCTTCATCTCTTTAGTTGCTCTTCACTTTGTGCCATAAGGGTGGTGTCATCTGCACAAAGGGACAGTTTTCCTGGCTGTCATCATCCCTCCAGCCAATCACCTGGGTTTGCTCCCCCCCACCCCGCCACCCGCAGTTAGTTTGTCTCAGGACCCTCCGCTGGGGTGGGCACACATACCCTGGCCTATATGTATCTCGAAGTGAAGGCTTCTGGGGGGAGCAGGACTCATTGTGGTCTGGAATTATCCCCTGACTTTGCACTGCAAGGAGCCTTTCTGCGTCTGTGTGATGTCTCCCTCATCAGACAGGCTCTTTCCCTTTGCTTGTGCTTGCCTTCATCATGCCCTTGAAGGAAGAGAAAAAGACTGGCGATCTACCCTGTTTTTTGGTTGGCTGTAAAGTCCTCAGCTGCAGCCCAGCTTTCTCTTATCTCAAAAAATGCAAGCGGCATTCACTCCGTCGTGTCTGACTCTGTGTGACCCCCTGGACTGTAGCCCTCAAGGCTCCTCTGTCCATGGGATTCTCCGGGCAGGAATACCGGAGTGGGTTGCCATGACCTCCTCCAGGGGATCGTCCCGACCCGGGGATCGAAGCCAGGTCTCCCACATTGCAGGTGGGTGGAAGGGTAAATTTCCAACCTGGAGCCTGTCTGTCTTCCTACCTCAAGCTGATGCCTGTCTGGCTCCGGGTTCCTTCGTTCGGCCAGTTCAAGAATCTACCTCCCTCCCTCTGGGGAAACATTACTGGGATTTGCCCGATGGATGCTCTTTGCTGACGCCCTGGAGCAGGGGCCGGGACCCACGGGGATGACCTGGGACTGGGCAGACAGCAGCATCTCCTTTCCTGGGTTCCTGAGGAACACCCACCCCTAGGTGGGCGTCACTGGTCGCTCAAAGACTCTGCCTCCAGTGCAGGAGATGTGGGTTCGATCCCTGGGTCAGGAAGATCCCCTGGAGGAGCAAACAGCAACCCACTCCAGTGTTCTAGTTTGGTGAATCCCATGGACAGAGGAGCCTGGAGGGCTGCAGTCCATGGGGTCACAAAGAGACAGGACTGAGTGACTTCACACCACACACCCACCCCCAACCTGCACTTGCAGGCGCCTGGACATTCCAAGTCTTTGTCCCTGAGAAAGGGGGGAAGCCGCCTTCTGCAAGGAAGGAGTGCCTTCCTCTGCATTCTGCTTCAGATGGAAATTCTTCACACAATAGCCCTTTCTTTGGATTTCCAGCCAGAGGCTTGAGTAAGTTTCTTTCAGAGAAGAAACTTTAGTATTTTGGGGGGAGAGGGAGCAGGGCTCAGAAAGGAAGATTATAATCTCATTTCTCTAAGAATTATAAAAGAGAGAGATGAATTGTTTTGAACTATTTACAGATTTTTAAAACATACATTTGTAGTGTTTTGATATAAAAGTAAATGCAATTGTAATGGACAAGGGAAGTATATGTCACACTATTAAAAGCAAATATGGACAAAGAAATATGAAACATGTCAGGAGATTAAAGGCAAATATAGAGGAAAAAAATATATAAAATGTCAGCACAATAAATGCAAATATAGACAAAGAAGATATGTAAAATGTCACCATATGAAATGCAAATATAGACAAATGAAGACAATATATAAAATGCCATAATATTGAAAGCAAATATAGACATATAAAGAGAATATGTAAAATATCACCACATTAAAAGCAAATATAGAAAAAAATACATAAAATGTCACCATATGAAATGCAAATGTAGACAAATAGGCAGTATTTAAAATGTCATAATATTAAATGTAGATTTAGACAAAGACAATATATGAAGTGTCACCGTATTGAATGCAGATATAAACAAGATATGCAAAATGTCACCATATCAAATGAAAATTTAGACAAATAAAGACTATATAATGCCACAATATTAAAAGAAATACAGACAAATAAAAGAAAATATGTAAACTGTCACCAGATTAAAAGCAAATATAAAAGAAAAAGACATAAAATGTCACCATATGAAATGCAAATATAGACAAATAGGCAATATTTAAAATGTCATAATATTAAATGTAGATTTAGACAAAGACTATATATGAAGTGTCACTGTATTGAATGCAGATATAAACAAAGAAGATATGCAAAATGTCACCATATTAAATGAAAATTTAGGCAAATAAATACTATATAATGCCACAATATTAAAAGAAATACAAATAAATAAAAGAAAAAATGTAAACTGTCACCAGATTAAAAGCAAATATAAAAGAAAAAGACATAAAATGTCACCATATGAAATGCAAATATAGACAAATAGGCAGTATTTAAAATGTCATAATATTAAATGTAGATCTAGACAAAGACAATATATGAAGTGTCCCTGTATTGAATGCAGATATAAACAAGATATGCAAAATGTCACCATATTAAATGAAAATTTAGGCAAATAAATACTATATAATGCCACAATATTAAAAGAAACACAGACAAATAAAAGAAAAAATGTAAACTGTCACCAGATTAAAAGCAAATGTAAAAGAAACATATATAAAATGCCAGCATATTAAATGCAAATATAGACAAAGACAACATATAAAATGTCATCATACTAAAGGCAAATGTTGGTAACGGCAGTATATAAAATGTCACAACAGTAAACGCAAACACGGACAAAGATAGTGTATAGCGTGTCTCCATTTTAAATGCAAATATAGACAAAGACAATTTATAAAGTCCCATAATATTAAAAGCATATGTAAACAAGGAAAATATGAAAAAGTCACAATGTTAAGGGCGAGTATAACTAAAAACTATTTCAAGTTTCTCCATCTTCTCCCTCTTCAACATGGTATATCCGTCCCATTGAAGAAACGGTGGTGCTTTAAGGAAACCGTTCTGGGTAGGCTAAGTGCTCTGCTAGCCCCACGGCGTTATAACCCTCATTAATATCATGTCTGCTGCGCTCAGTCTTGTCCGACTCTGTGAGACCCCGTGGGCTGCAGCCCGCCAGCCTCCTCTGTCCGTGGGCTTCTCCAGGCAAGAATACTGGAGCGGGTTGCCATTTCCCCCTCCAGGAAACCTTCCCAATGCACGATCGCATTGGCGTGTCCTGCATTCACTGCCTGTGGGTTCCTTCCCACTGACGCCACTTTCTCTGTGCTGAGACATGAAGAACTGAGCTACCGGAGCTCCTCAGGGTCCTCTGAGCTGACATCTGTAGGTTCTACGAGCATAACACTCCCAAAGTCCAGGTGACAAGTTAATCTTCACACCAATAGCCAGAAAAGTCTCAATGTCTGGAAAAGATACTCCACACACACCTACCTGAAGATGACATAGATACTGGAATCATCAGAGATATAGTTTATTATTTTGTTTGGAATTGTAAAAAATCAACTTTAAGGTATACTATGCATAAAATAAGGGCTTCCCTGGGGACTCAGCGGCTCAAGAATCTGCCTGCAATGCGGGAGACCGAGGTTTGATCCCTGGGTCGGGAAGACCCCCTGGAGGAGGGCATGGCAACCCACTCCAGTGTTCTTGCCTGGAGAATCCCACGGACAGAGGAGCCTGGCGGGCTGCAGCCCATCAGGTCGCAAAGAGTCGGACACGACTGAGCAATAACACTTGACACACGTTTGGGCTGTGTTGGTTATGTTTTCAGGAGAACTCCGTGTAACTGAGCTGAGGCATGGAGCTGACGTGGGCAGAAATCCAACATGTGCTCATCACAGTGTGAACCTAGCGGAGTCCCCGGTGGTGGTCACTGCTGGTTTCAGCCATGCTTGCCTGGGTGTCTGCAGCTTTGATGGGTTATGTGCTTAGATGCCGGCTGTGATCATTTCAGACTCGCCCGGGGAGGCGGGTGTCTCCCTTTTAAAAGGGTGCAGGAACCATCTCTGACGATGCAAATATCCCAGGCAGTGCTGTCATTGAAAACCGACGCTCAGGGTCTTGCTCAATTCCTTCTAAAAGAGGCTGGACAGCAGAAAAGAGATGGGTGGAGAACGTCACCAAGGACCACGGGCTCAGTCAGGTCTTTGTCCGTCTCTTTGCGACCCCATGGACTGCAGACCCGCCAGGCTCCTCTGTCCGTGGGATTCTCCAGGCAAGAAGACTGGAGTGGGTTGCATGTCGTCCTCCAGGGGATCTTCCTGACCCAGGGATCGAACCCACGTCTCCTGTATCGTAGGCAGGTTCTTTACCATCTGAGCCATAGCAGGGAAGCCCCGTTAGGGGACCACGTAAGGGGCAGAAACAGCTCTGAGTATTTTGTAGTTTTGTGAAGTGACATGCTCCCATTGTGCGGCTTCTGGGACTACGTATTAACACACCCCCCTCCCCCAACCACCAAATTCCTATCTTGGCACTGTTGGCTTCTGTTCGGCTTGGCCACTATAGCTTTTTTAATCAGGGAAGCATCGTGGAGAATTCTTTGACTCCCCCAGGGACCAAAGGATGTGACTGCATTTGGAGATGAGGGTCTTTGAAGACGGGGATGAAGGTGAAATGAGGTGGCGCCTGGCCCAAAGGACTGGGGTCCTCATACCGAGCGGGGGTCAGGACCCAGACGTACACTCAGGGATGACCATGTGAGCACATGGGGAGGAGACGGCCGTCTACACGCCCAGGAGGGAGGCCTCGGGAGGAGCCAGCCCTGCCCACACCCGGGGCTCACGTTATAGCCTCCACGACTTGGGGCCATGAATGTCTATGATTGGAGACACTGAGTCTGCGCTATTTTGTCATGATGGCCTTCAGGGGACTCATGCATTCCTTTAAAGCTCTATCAGAGCTCACTTGGAGATTTTAGGGGGTGCGGTTGGCAACTGGAACCCCAATTATTTTCCGTTTCTATCTAACGGCGCTCACTGGCACGGAAGCCACTCTCCCTCAGGCAAAAGTCATCAGGTTCAAGCAGGCATCGTGAAGCTACCAATTCCTCGACTAAGGATATAAAGAGTTGGAGGCGTTTTTGTGAGGCTGGTTGAATTAAACATTCACGTTTCCCCCTGATATTTTTTTAGTAGAAAACCGTTAAAATACAGGCCGTTAAAATTTCTAACCATGTGGGGTTTTTAAAGAGTGATTATTTTTCACACGTACTGTTGGCCTCTGTTGAATTTGGCAAATACCGCTTTCTTAATCAGGGAAGCGTGATGGGGAATTCTTTGAGGATGTGTGGATGACCTTGAATTTTACGTCCTGGGCAGAGTGGAATGTTTCTCTTGCCTGCCAAAGCCCATAAAAGCCAGTGATTGAATGTTCATAGCCCTGGCCTAAAGCCACCCTTGCAAAGTTGTTGATCAGGAAGCCCATTCATTTCTTTCTCTTTTCTGTTTATTATTGAAGTATAGTTGATTTACAATGTTGTGTTCGCTTATTCTGTGTACCATACTGACTCCGTTACACACATACATCCCTTCCTGTTCATATTCTTTTCTGTGATGGTTTATCACGGGGTATTCAATCTAATTCCTTCTGCTACATAGCAGGGCCTTGTAGTTTATCCACCCAACATGTAATAGTTTTCATCTGCTAAGCCCAAACTCTGAGTCCATTATTTCCACTTGGCAATCACACACGTTCTCTATGTCTGTGAGTCTGTCTCTGCTTCGTAGACAAGTTCATTGGCACCGTATTTTATTTTATTTTGGGGGGGGGAATTTTATTTATTTTCGAAAAATTATTATTGGAGTATAGTTCATTTACAACGTTGTGTTAGTTTCGGGCATACAGCAAAGAAGCCCAGCTCTCCATCTGCGTACATCCCCTCTTTTCCAAATTCTTTTTCCATAGTGATCGTTACAGAGCATTGAGCAGAATTCCCTGGACGACACACACGGTCGTCCCTGTGTGTGTATAGGGAACTGTCACTGATTATTAACTAATAATAGCTAATTATTATAGCTCCCTATTTGAGGTAGAGTAGCGCTTATGGGTCAGTCCCGACCTTCTACCTTATCCCCGCAACCACCCTCACCCTTTGGTGACCGTAGGTTTGTTCTCTATGTCTCTGCGTCTGTTTCTGTTCTGCAAATAAGCTCATCTGCACCACTTTAAACTTTTTAAAATACCCACTGTGGATTGTCCCGGGTCTTCACGGCTCCGAGGGCTTTCTCTAGTTGCTGTCGGCGGGGCCCACTCTCCAGGGGTGGTGGGTCGGCTTCTCTTTGCAGTGGCTTCTCTTGTAGAGCGCAGGGTTTCAGGCTGGGCAGAGCCCAGAGTTGAGGCTCACGGGCTTAGTTTTTCTGTGGCATGTGGGATCTTCCTGGACCAGGGATCGAACCTGTGTCTTCCTGCATTGGCAGGCAACCTTTCACGCCCGAGCCACCAGGGAAGCCTTGTAGCGTTTTTTTTTTAGCTTCCACATATTAGCGATATCATATGATACGTGTCTTTCTCTTTGTGACTTAATTCACTTAGTACGCTCACCTCTAGGTCCATCTGCATTGCCACAAATGGCATCATTGAATCATTTTTCATGGCTGCATAGTATTCCCTTGTGTATACGTAGCCCATCTTCTTTATCCATCCCTCTGTTGATGGACCCTTAGGTTGCTTCCACGTCTTGGCTGTTGTGAATAGCGCTCTAGTGAACACTGATGTGCAGAGCTATTTAATTTCGGATGACATCTTCTTTGTGTTCCTTCATGGGTCCCGGGATCTCCCATCTGTTACTTTCCATTGGCTGACCCAGTGAGTAGTACAGTATTACTTTTTTTTTTCTTTTTGGTCTTCTCTTTATTGTAGATTCTGTAATCACTCACAAATATGGCTGCCCTGGGGGAGGAAGCTCGTAGTTTCTACGGAACTGACCTCGGTCACCACGGAGCATGGCCTCGGGCAGAAATGAGTTGTGCTATTTTCCTATCTGGAGTTTGACAAGCTGCCTCCTGGTTCCACACAGCTCTGGTTCTTTCTCTCTCCCTTGTGAGGTTGGCAATGTTGCAAGTCTGGGCTGTCCCATCACCCTGGGTCCTGGTCCTGAGAAGAGCCCATTGATGGGCATATAGACTGAGTGTGCGTGAACCACTGAGGTTCTGGGGCTGTGTGTTACAGCATCATCCGCTAGCCTGTCCTGACCGATACCTCCATCAACGGTCCTCTGTCCCCTGGGCTGTCTCTCTCGGTTCTGTATTTACAGGGTGAAACGGCTCCTTTGTGCAGAAATACAAAGATGGACCTTGCGGTCCACAGTTCTTTGCACTTTGCTTTTCTGGGTGTGATGGTCAGCCTAATCGATTATGGTTTGGCAATAGCAGCCCACTCCAGTACTCTTGCCTGGAAAATCCCATGGGGTCGTTAAGAGTCAGACATGACTGAGTGACTTCACTTTCGCTTTTCACTTTCATGCATTGGAGAAGGAAATGGCAACCCACTCCAGCGTTCTTGCCTGGAGAATCCCAGGGATGGGGGAGCCTGCCGTCTATGGGGTCGCACAGAGTCGGACACGACTGAAGTGACTTAGCAGCAGCAGCAGCAGAGACATTTTATAAAGAGGCAACAGCTCAATTATAATGGGTTGCTCAAGAAGTTTATTCTGGTTTTGCCTTAACTTCTCAGAGGAAAATCTGAACTAACTTCTTGGTCAAGCCAGTACTGGTATTTCCCAACCACTCTGCTCAGACCAGTCGAGAAATAGAGTGGATGGAGCAAAGCAACGCCTCCCCCTCCATGAGTGATTCTCAAAGTGCTCCCTGACGACGCCACAGGGGTGATCGTTTTTAATACATTACTGACCTGGGGATTTTTGCAGAAACGAACGCCTGGGGCTAGCGATTTGTTATGAAAGTGAATATTGAAACAGTCCTGTCAATAACGTTCGGGGAACAAAACACCCTAATAGCTATTTTCAAAAAAAAATTAGAAGTGTAGCATTCTATTCAATCTAAGCCAAAAAAGTGGAGTCAAAACGTCATTAAATTTGTAGTAAAAAATTCATAAGTTTTCTAAAATATATATTATACATATTATATATATGTATACAAAAGCATTTATACATATATATGTACATGCATATATATGTATACAAAAGTGTTTCTGTGCTTGAGAAAGCCTTGAGGAAGAACATTAATAAAAAAAAAGAGATGGAGAAATTGGAGAAAATAAACTAAATGAAATGGGAACACTGAATATGAAATAGAAAAAGAGAAACAACCTGGATGGAATAAACAATCATCATACGGTCCAGCTGTTTTTAAACATGGCTGCTCATTAGAAATGTATCTGGAGCTCTGGACCAAAAAAAAAATGCAATACTTGGGTATTTGTATTTTTCCAAAAAATGTCCAAAGTAATTGCGGCGTGCATCTGGATATTAAACAGAGATTCCAAGTGTTCCTTTTTGGTCTGTTTTCTTGTCTAGTTTTACCTCCGCTCCATCACGGGTGCGCCCTGACTCTCCACGGGTGCAGCTGGGCAAACGGAGGGTTAGGGTCTCAACTCTAGCTTTGTGACCCTGGAAAAGTGCACCACAGACCAGAGGTTCTGGCTTCAGGCTTTGTGGCTGAGACCTTGACATCCCAGGGGTGTGTTTCTGTGGTATGTCTGTGTGTGGTGTGTCCTTGTGCGTGAACATCTAAAGGAAGCATCGAGATTTTCTGCAGAACTCCAGGACTGGACTGAAGGGTTTTCTTTCTTTCTTTCTTTCTTTTTAATAATTTTGTGGTTGTTCAGTGGCTCAGTCGTGTCCGACTCTTTGCGACCCCGTGGACCGCAGCGCGCCAGGCTCCCCTGTCCTCCAGTATCTCCCAGACTTTGCTCAAACTCATGTCCATCGAGTCAGTGATGCCACCCAACCATCTCACCCTCTGTCGTCCCCTTCTCCTCCCGCTTTCAATCTTTCCCAGCATCAGGGTCTTTTCCGATGAGTTGGCTCTGTGCATCAGGTGGCCAGAGTAGTGGGGTTTCAGCTTCAGCATCAGAAACGATAATTTTTTAATTATCTTTACAGAAAATTTATTTACTTGGCGGTGTCGGGCATTTAGTTGTGGGATCTTTCTTTGTTGCTCATGGTCTCTATAGTTGTTGAGTATTCCCGGGATTGAACCCACGTACCCTGCATTAGCAGGTGGGTTTTTAACCACTGGCTCACCAGAGAAGTCCCTGAAGGGTTATCTTGAGTCCACATCTTCAGAAATAATTAAGCACGTATTTGGCTGAGCGGCAGCCTTAATACTGATGGTCGGACTCAGATTCTTACCCGTGTGTCTGCAGCCCCTGGAAGGAGATTGTACTGTCGGAAGCCTCGAGTCACTGTCTGCCAGGCGGGCTGCAGAGGCTCCGGGGATGGCGGCCAGCTTGGCTGGTTCTGCTTACCTCCTGGAAGTGTCAGATTTGGAGGCTCAGTGCATTTGTCAGGGGCCGCTGCGTGTCTGTCGGACAGCACCTCCTCCTGCCGTGCGAACGGGCTTCTCTGCTCTGTTCCGAAGGCCCCGGCGAGCGGGCCCCCGTCCAAGGGTCACCCCGTGGTTCTGTTGGACGTGACAGCCTCCTACATCAGAGCGAGCTGTCAGAGCCGCGTCAGTCCCACACCGCCAGGGAAGAATGTGGGCGTTGCCAAACCTTGAGGTCCCAGCAGATGGGAGCCTCCCAGTTAGCTCTAAGTCACGTCTTAATGACGACTCTGGGCCAAAGGAACCCGTGGAGATACGTGACAGGTATCAATTTAGGCAATGTATCTGCGCCGAAGAGGGAGTTTTTTCCTGCAGCATTTTCGGGGCGGACAATCTCAAACCCTGAGTGGGAATATGCCACAAGAAAGTAGAGACTTGACCAGCTGCCTTAGCACATGTGCACGTGTGGTGTGTGTCTGTGGTGTGTGTCTTTGTGTGTGTGATGTGCGTGGAGTGTGTATGTGTGTGTATGACATGTATGCATGTGTATGGTGTGTGTGTGTGTGATGGGTGCGCATTGCATGTGCATATTTGTGGTTTGTGTTGCGTGTGCAGTGTGTATATGTGTATATGACACGTATGTGTGTGGCGTGTGTGTTGTATGTGTGCACGTGTGTCTGTGTGTGTCTGCCCTGGCGAGCCGAGCCCCCGTCGGCCCCCCTCCCGGCTGCTGCGGGTCTGAGACCCATCCCACGGGGTGTAGGACCCTCAGCCCCACGCGGACCCTTCGGTAAACAGGAGACGTCGGCGGCCCCGGAGGGGTCTGGGGGGCCGGCCCTTGTTGGGGGGTGGGGGCGACCTCTGCCCGGACGAGCCCCGCTCCTGCACCGGCCTCTGCTCTGCGTCCTGCAGGCGCGACCTCTCTGCTTTCTGGCTGCGGGGACCCAGCGCGGCGCACACTCCGTCCGCCGCGGGCGCCGGGGAGACGGGGCGTGGGTGGGCTTTCCGTCCCGCAGGTGCATCAGCAAGCTGTCGCGGCAGAGGGCGGGCGGAGGCCAAGCCCCTGGGTTGCAAGATCACACCCGTGTCTGCTTTAATGGCCCATGAGATCATCTTATCATCGGATCCAGGAGCCGGCCTTCCTGTATTTCGCGAACCGGTGACCACCCCTCGGCGGGGGCTTGGATGACTTGTTATCAGAGCCCAACACGTGTCAGAAAACGTTCTCGGGTTCTCGGAGCAGCAGAGAGTTATTAGTGCAAATTAGCCTGAAATAGGGAGAGTGACATTCCATTCCGGTGCTTGCATCTGAGATGACTTAGACTAATAGACCATTTCTGGGGGAGAGCAGACGGTGCACTTTCCAGGTGCCTCAGTGGTAAAGACCCCTCCTGCCTTGGCAGGAGGCGGGAGAGAGACGCCAGCTTGATCGCTGGGTGGGGAAGATCCCCTGCAGGAGGCCACGGCAACCCTCTCCACTGTTCTTGCCTGGAGAATCCCATGGACAGAGGAGCCTGGTGGGCTGCAGTTCATGGGATCGCAGAAGAGTCGGACACGGCTCAGCAACTGAGAACAAGTTTTCTCGACTTCTGTGTCGATTATGCTTGTAGATATAAGAGGAAATTCATTTAAATGGTGCTAGACCCACCAAAATGGAGTGGTATTTTCTGTCTGTCCACAGACAGAAACGACCCACGGATGCAGCAGATTCTAGACAGAGTGCAAAGCTGATCAGCGGGTCTGTTTATGGTTCCCACCCAGGCGGGTGGAAGCTTCCGACACCCACCCCACCTGCCATCACCACTGTGATTGCCACTCGCTGACGGTTTGGGCCATTTTTGTGCTTTTTTTTTTTAAACCTTTTATTTTACTCTGAAATATTGTCAATCAACAATGCTGTGATGGCTTGAGGCGGACAGCCAAGGGAATCAGGCATACACGGACATGTATCCATTCTCCCCCAAACCCCCCTCCCATCCCGGCTGCCACGTGACCCCGGGCAGAGTTCCCTGTGCCGGGCGGCAGGTTCTTGCTCGTTACCTATTTTGTGCAGAGTGTATACGCGTCAACCACAGCCTTTTTAAAATGATTTATTTTTTATTGACGGATAATTGCTTTACTTGTTTTTATTGCTTCTCTGATCATTGCTTTTGTGGTTTTCTCTACAACCTCAGCATGAATCAGCCGTAGGTACACATACATCCCTTCCCTTTTGAACCTCCCTCCCGTCTCCCTCCCCACCCCACCCCTCTAGGTTGATAACCACACTCTTTTTTTAAAAAAGAAACTTTTTATTTTATATTAGAGTATAGCCGTTAACAATATGATGGGAGCTTCAGTGGACAGCAGAGGGACTCAGCCGTATTACATATACATGTATCCATCCTCCCCCAAACTCCCTCCCCACCTCCTTTTTTTTTTGGGTGTGGACCATTATTTATTTATTTTTTTTTTAAGTCTATTGAACTGGTACATTATTGCTTCTGTTTTTTGTTTTGGTTTCTTGGCCACAAGGCATGTGGGATCTTCCCTCCCTGACCAGGGATCAAACCCTCCCTCTGTGAGTTGGAAGGTGACGTCTTAACCACTGGACGCCACCCCCCCCCCCACCCCCAGGGAACCGCCTGTGATTTCTTGTGTTCAGTTGCTAAGTCATGTCCAACTTTTTGCAACCCCATGGACTGTGAGTGCCAGGCTCCTCTGTCCACGGGATTCTCCAGACAAGAATGCTGGAGTGGGTTGCCATGCCCTCCTCCAGGGGATCTTCCTAACCCAGGGATCGAACCCAGGTCTCCTGCATTGCAGGCAGATTCTTTACCATTTTGAGCCACCGGGAAGCCCTGTAGGGGAGCAGAGAACAGACAGAAACAGCTCTGAACAGGGATTGAGCCCGGGTCTCCTGCATTGCAGGCAGATTCTTTACCCACTGAGCCACTGGTGAAGCCCCTGTGGTCTCTATTGATGTAAATAAATAAACCATAGAGGTTTTTCCCCTCCCTTGGGGACGGTGGAAGCTGGCTTCTCCAGGTCAGCGCTGTGTTTTGGGATTCCCACATGCATGTCTATATGTGTCTGCATTTGTAGCTGGTTTGTTGCTGGCATTGGTGATAAGGATTCCTCATCGATTTATCCGTTGTACGGCAGAGAGGAGTTTAGAATTTCTCCTGCCTGGGGGTATGGACGCTACTGCGGCTGGGAGGGCTCTGGTCTGTGTCCTTGGCTGTGCTTGGGTTGGCGTGACTTTGGGGGGGGGCGTCCACCCCGAGATGGGATTGCCGGGTTGTGGGGGTGTGGGTACATTCTTTTGTGGGTGGGGGGACCTTGTTGAAAAGGATGCTGGGGAGTCGGTGGCAAGAACCGACTTGTCAGAAATGCTGTTCGGTTCCCCAGCGCCCCCAGCCCCCGTGCAAACTCAGCCCCACGTGAGGGCGGTGGGAAGCAGAGATCCCGTTGCCCTGGGTCACGCACGCGGGAACGTCAGGCCCGCCTCCTGGTGCCCAGGGTCAGCTGTTCTAACAGAAGCTCTGATGAACGCCCACATAAGGGGTCAGCAGGCTCCTACGTTGCAGTCTGTATTCCCGCCCTGCGGAGACAGCAGGGGGAACGGAGAAGCTGGGATGAACTGAGAGAGGAGCTCTGACGTATGCACACCCCTCTGTGTGAAACAGCCAGCCAGTGGGAAGCTGGGGTCTAGACAGGGGGCTCATCTCGGGGCTCCGTGATGACCCGGAGGGGTGGATGGGGGCGGGAGGCAGGCTCAAGAGTGAAGCGATGTAAGTGTGCTTATAGCTGCTTCCCTGATGCTGGGAAAGACTGAGGGCGGGAGGAGAAGGGGGCGACAGGGGATGAGATGGTTGGATGGCATCACCGACTCGATGGGCATGAGTTTGAGCAAGCTCCGGGAGCTGGTGATGGACAGGGAGGCCTGGCGTGCTGCAGTCCATGGGGTCGCAAAGAGTCAGACACGACCGAGCGACTGAAAGACAATAATAAATAGCTGATTCGCCGAGTTATAGAGAAGAAACCAACATGACATTGTAAAGGAAGTATCTTCAAAAAAAAAAAAAAAAAAAAAACCATAAAGAAAAAAAGAAAAGAATTCTTTCCCCAGTGTAATCATATGACCCAGTCTTCATTTACCAGCTCATCAACCCCCCCATTCAAGTGTCTGAATGATGAACACTTTACATTTCCTGTTTTCTTCCAAATTTAAAACATTGGAAATTTAATTTACAATGTTGTGACGCCTTTAATTTTCATAAGCATTTTATTTTTAAACATTTTGCATTGAGTGAAACATTCTTTAACTTCCATAGGGCCTTGCAGTGTTTTAAAGCTTCATATGCATGGTTTTTATTTCTATTTATTTTTCAGTTTTTTGTTTTATATCGGAATATAGCTGATTAACAGGGTTGGAACAGTCTCGCAGCAAGACTCAGCCACACATACACATGTATCCACTTCTCCCCCAAACTCCCCTCCCATCCAGGCTGCCACGTGACATTGAGCAGACTTCCCTGAGCTGTCCAGCAGGTCCTTGCTGGTTCCCCATGTTACATACAGCCGTGTGTCCATGTCCATCCCAGACTCCCTGACTATCCCTTCCCCCATCCTTCCCCCTGGTGACCATCAGGTTATTACAGAGTATTGAGCAGACTTCCCTGTGCTGGCCAGCAGGTCCTTGCTGGTTATGCATTTGAAATATGCACATGATTTTATATAATCCTGTAATAACCCCTTTTTAAAAAGTCCTCTCCCCCATCTTGCCTGCTCCCCTCCACCCCCACTGGTAACCACTGGTTTATTTTCCGTATCAGTGACTGATTCTTTTTGTTGTTGTTGTTACACCTACCAGTTGTCTGTAGTTTTTAGATTCCACATATCAGCGATCGCAAACAGTATTTGTCTTTCTCTGAAGTGACATGTCCCTTAAAAATGGCCCTTTTCAGGGAAGCTCTTTCCTCCTTTTGCTAAGACAGGAACAATGTAGTTACAGTAGATTCTCCACGCCACAGCAATGGTGCTGGTTCATCTGGATCACTTTTCTTTCGTCATCTTATTTTCTTTTCCCCTTAAACGGAATTTACTCTCAGTTCTTCGGTAAATAATCTCCAGCTGTTTATAGAAAGTTGAGGCCCTGTGTATAAATCAGAAGCCTGTCATTTCTCAAAGCCCTTGTAGACATGTTTCCAAGTACGGGCAAAGTCAAACTAAAATGGCCTGTTTCCAACGCTGTCTTGGCTCAGGGGAACCCCCCCAAGCTGCCATGACCTCACAGGGGACCGTGAAAGAGGTTGTGGTTGTTCTTCACTCAGTCGTGGCCAACTCTTTGTGACCCCATGAATCTCAGCACGCCAGGCCTCCCTGTCCTTCACCATCTTTCAGAATTTACTCAAACTCATGTCCATCGAGTTGAGCCATCCAACCATCTCATCCTATGTTGCCCCCTCTCCTCCTGCCCTCAATCTTTCACAGCATGAGGGTCTTTTCCAATGAGTCAGCTCTTCGCATCAGGTGGCCAAAGGACTGGAGCTTCAGCTTCAGCATCAGTCCTTCCAATGAATATTCAGGACTGATTTCCTTTAGGATGGACTGGTTGGATCTCCTTGCAGTCCAAGGGACTCTCGAGAGTCTTCTCCAACACCACTGTTCAAAAGCATCCGTTCTTTGGCGCTCAACCTTCTTGATGGTCCAACTCTCACGTCCATACATGACTCCTGGCAAAACCATAGCTTTGACCATATAACGTAACTAGTTAGTTTTTTGGCCTTGCTGGGTCTTGGTTGAGTCATAGACTTTTCTCTGGCTGCAGTGAGCAGGGGCTACCCTCTAGGTGTGGTCTGTGGGCTTCGCATTGCGGTGGCTACTCTTGTTGCAGGGCATGGGCTTGCTTGCCCGCGGCGCGTGGGATCTTCCTGGACCAGGGATCGAACCCGAGTCTCCTGCATTGGCACGTGTATGCTTTATCCCGGAGGCACCGGGGAAGCCGGGAGAAAGTAAGTCTTGATTTGGCGCCTCGTGACAAATCCCTTTTGTTTCCTGGTTGTCTGTCCTCACCCGACCTGTAGCCCCAAGAAGGTGAATCTCCCCGGCAGCCCCCTGGTGGTTTCACAAAATCCAACATCCCTGTACTTGCTTCCCTTAAAATTCACTTCAAAATCGCAACGCCCGGCGGCAGCATCTTCCACGTGGGCTGCCGTGGTAAGACCAGCACAGAACTGCATGTCCCCATTTGTCTTAGCGGCCAAGGATATTTCCACCAGACTTTGCCAACCGAACGCCAGACTGTGTTACTAAATGATCCAGAAAATGTCCTTTCCGGTCAGACTATGTCTCCAGGAGAAGAAAAAAAAAAAAAAAAAGGAAAACAAAGTTGAAAACTGTGAAAGGAGACTTCTTCTAATGCAATTGGACTTGAAATTGCCAACATTTGGCAGAATGGGAAATGCAGGACACACTGCAAGTTATATAAATTACAGAACGGGGACGCTTTGTTTTTTCAAGGACAGGAAACACACTATTTTTCTCCCAACCTGTGAAACCACAGTGGGGAGCATAAGTCAGATTGGTGTGGGCCCATCCGGGTGTGAGAACAGAATTCGTCATGTTAGGACCAGCCAGCAGACCCAGGAGACAATATTTGGGGACTTCCCTCGTGGTCTAATGAAGAAGTCTCAGCCTGCCCATTCGGGGGGTGAGGGTTCAACACTTGGTCAGGGAACTTAAGATCCTGCACTTTACGTAGTGTGGCCAACAAGTAAAAAAAAATATATATATAAAATATAAAATGCCATCTTGGATTAAGACACTTGCGGTGGTGGGAAGTGTAGACACTGTGAATAACAGCATGGAGGTTCCTCAAGAAACGAAAAATAGAACTACCATATGACCCAGCAATCCCACTCCTGGACATTTATCCAGAAAAGACAAAAACTGTAATTATAAAAGATCCATGCACCCCCCCACTCCAGTGTTCCTTGCAGCAGCATTCACGGTAGGCAGGACATGGAAGCAAGCTAAGTGACCATCGACAGACAAATGGATAGAAGTTGCGGTCCATATATATGATGGAATATTACTCACCCATGAAAAAGGAACGATTTTTTTTTTTTTTTTTTTTTGAGTCAGTTGAACGGAGGTGGATGAACGTAGACCCTGTTATACAGAGTGAAGTACGTCAGAAAGAGAGGAACAAATATTGTATATTAATGCATACTTATGGAGCCTTAGAAAGATGGTGCAGATGAACCTATTTACAGAGAAGAAAGGGTCACGCAGATGTAGGGAACGGACATGTGCGCGCAGTGGGGACGGAGACGGTGGGATGAATTGACAGAGCAGCCCTGACATGTACACACCACCGTGGGTAAAACAGACAGCTAGTGGGAGCCCGCTGTATAGACGGGGAGCTCAGCTCGGGGCTCCGTGGTGACCTAGAGGGGTGGATGGGGGAGGGAGGGAGGGCTCCCTCAAGAGGAGGGAGGGACATATGTATCTTTACAGCCGATTCTCGTTGTTGTACGGCAGAAGCCGGCAACACTGTAAGGCGATTACCCTGCAGTCAAAAATAAGACCTTTGCTGCGCTAGAAAGTCAGTCATGTTAATCCATCACTCTCCGTTAAGACATTTAACTCATCACTGCAACACGGCTATGAAAACTGTTGTCAAGATTTCTATCCCAAGGACGAGTTGATCGACCTTTCCGCTGACATGCGTCAGCCTGGAAATCCTTGAGAATCAGCAGAGGTGCTTGCAGACGATGCAGCCGGGGCTGTGATTGGCATGACGAAGAGGCGCCGTCCTTGACGATGCAATTTCTAACCCCATGACGGTACCTGAGAGATTTATGGGGAAAATTCCGTCGTGCGCCGTGGAGGGCTTCCACTGGAACATAAAACATTAAAGATATGAAAGACAGATAAGGTGGTAGCTGTCTGAGGAAGGTCGAATTCACACAGATGGTGGTACTACTGATTTTCTGAGGTTTTTTTTTTTTTTCCTCTTTCCTCCCTTTGATGAAGCAATTTATTTTACTTTTACAGAATGACGTCGATGTTTTGTAAACGATGCAGTGCAATTTCCCCCCCATTTTACAATCAGTGTAAAACCTTAATAAATGACCTTGAAGCACAGAACCAAATAGGACTTGTCCCCACCTATGGACGAGTTCATCGAAGTGGAGAAACACGTCTAGATTCCAGGTGGAGCTTGTGTCAGGAGGCCCCAAGCTTGGCTTTGACTCCTGGTCCCGTATTCTCTCCCTGCTGACATCACCCAGTGTTGCTGCCACTGTTGTTCACTCTCCGAGACATGTCTGACTCTTTTCGACCCCGCGGACTGCAGAACGCTAGGCTTCCCTGTCCTCCATTATCTCCTGGAGCTTGCTCAAACTCATGTCCATGGAGTCGGTGATGCCATGCAATCATCTCATCCTCTGTCGCCCCCGTCTCCTCCTGCCTTCCATCTTCCCCAGCATCAGGGTATTTTCCAAAAGAAACTCTCTTCCAAAAGTTCTTCGCATCAGGTGGCCAAAGTCTTGGAGCTTCAGCTTCAGCATCCATCCTTCCAATGAATATTCAGGGTTGATTTCCTTCAGGACGGACTGGTTGGATCTCCTTGCTGTCCAAGGGGCTCTCAAGAGTCTTCTCCAACACCACAGTTCGAAAGCATACAGAGATGTCAGTCCTGTCTCCAGAAGCTGTAAGACACGTCCACGGTGCTAGCAAACCGCATCTCTGCTTAGGTGCTGTTGGAATGTCTCATCTTGCCAACGTTCGTGGACTGTTGTCCACCACTGAAGGCTGGGCAACCAGAGGTTCCCCACGTTGGACAAATCTGAGACTTTGCTCACACAGCGTGAGCCGTGGTCCTCCACCGCTGTCCTCTGAGACCAAGAAATCCTGGGCTCCGGACACCCCAGCCCTGCTGGGGGAGGTGAGCCATCCCGTACACGCGGCCGTAATGGATCAAAGGCTGGAGAGTGGGGTCCACCCTCTGTAAGATTAATACGTGGTATCATTTGTACATGCAATCTTAAAAAAAAAGATACAGATGAATCTATACGCAAAACAGAAAGAGACCCACAGACAGAAAACACACTTGTGGTTATCAGAGGGGTCAGGTGACGTGGGGTAGGGGTAGATTCGGACTTTGAGATGAACAGATGCACACTGCTATTTATAAAATACATAAAGAACAGGACCTCCCGAATAGCACAGGGAACTCTGTTCAATACTCTGTAATAACCTATAAGCAAAAAGAATCTTAAAAAAAGAGTGGATATACGTGTATGTATAATGCAATTACTTTGGTATACACCCGAAACTAACCCATCATCACAAAGCAGCTGTGATGCTGCAGTATCCGTTTCCCAGGTGGCGCTAGTTTTTTAAGAACCCGTCTGCCAAGGCAGGAGACCCAAGAGTTGCAGGTTCAATCCCTGGATCAGGGAGATCCCCTGGAGGAGGGCATGGCAACCCGCTCCAGTGTTCTCGTCTGGAGAATCCCCATGGACAGAGGAGCCTGGTGGGCTACAGTCCGTGGGGTCGCAGAGAGTCGGACTCAACTGAAGTGACTTAGCACACACGCATGCTCCAATATAAAATAAAAGTTTAAAAAAAATCTGTATGGTTTTCCCGAGCAACCTCTGAGGTGAACAAGCTGTAGAACCTTGGGGGAAGGGTTGGACCCCTCCAAGCCTTAGTTTTTCCCCTGGACAGGATTAGATAATGGTTCCCCTTTGCCTGTTGAAGAGTTCCAATGTGGCAGGCAACTTGAACACGCTTTAGCTGTGTGTGCTGTTCCATTGGACCTGATGACCCGCGTCAGGGCTTTGTCTTACTTTCGGCTACACCAAACAACATGTAGAACTTACCCGCCCGGGGTTTGACGTTAACGCCCGCTGCATTGAAAGCTCAGAGTCCCGACCGCTGGACCGCCACCGGGGAAGCCCTGAGTCAATCCTTCCAAAAGGGTTCTAGTGCCTTTAACCTAGGACACACGTCCATGAAGAGTTCAAACGTATGAACTGTTTCTTCACATGCAGCATGTCATAGGCAAGTTTGAAACGGAACCGCGCGTTTTGTCGAAACGAGTCGCAGTCCCGTCTTTGCAGTGAGGTGAACGGAAGGCGGGTTTTCAGACTCGTCCCATCTCTTGGCACAGACTTTGTTAACAGAGGTGTCTCTGTTTCCTGTGTTATATGTTTACCGATGGTGATGGAGGGAGTGTGAGGGAGGGGTTAGGAAA
Source organism: Axis porcinus (assembly GCA_003798545.1). NCBI lineage: Eukaryota > Metazoa > Chordata > Mammalia > Artiodactyla > Cervidae > Axis > Axis porcinus. The sequence goes on from QQTR01068743.1 coordinate 942,376, forward strand.
AGAAAAGAAAACGGAAAATCCCCACAACACCTGTTCTGAAGAGATAAGAACTCTGTTCTGCTCGCAAGCGTAATTATAGTCATCATTCTCCCCATCCGAACGAGGACAGGCAGGGAGGCGGTTCATTCTCATTGAAATCCCTGAGGTCTTCATTCTTTCTGAGTGTTTGGTTGGAGGAAAAAAAAAAAAAAAAAACAGTGAGTTTGTTTCATTCTTTTCCCCAGAGTATTAAGAGCCGTGAACCCTAGTCTGCATGCATAATGAGAGCCTCTTTTTATATTCTTGAAGTGGAGCAGTATCAGTCTCACTTGATATCATTATTTTACTTTATTTGCAGTGGAAGCAAACTCTAGCTCTTTTATTATATATTAAACCTCTGCCTCGATGCCTCATGCAGTTATACCTCTGAGATACTGTGTGTGGGTTGGGTTCCAGACCACAGCTATAAAGCGGATATCACAATGCCGTGTGAATTTTTTTTTTCCCCAGATGCATCAACCAGTCAGTCCTAAAGGAAATCAACCCTAAAGACTCACTGGAAGGACTGATGGTGAAGCTGACGCTCTGATACTTTGGCCACCTGATGCAAAGAGCTGATTCATTATAAAAGACCCTGATGCTGGGAAGGATTGAGGGCAGGAGGAGAAGGGGGTGACAGAGGATGAGATGGTTGGATGGCATCACCGACTCGATGGACATGAGTTTGAGCAAGCTCTGGGAGTTGGTGATGGACGGGGAGGCCTGGCGTGATGCAGTCCATGGGGTCGCAAAGGGTCAGACAAAACTGAGCGAGTGAACAACAGGAACATGCCCTTGGTAAGTTATGTTTACGGTAGGCTGTAGTCTGTTAAGTGTGCAATAGCATTTATCTCTAAAAAAATCAACGTAGATCCGTTATTTCTAAAGAATCCTCAGAATCCTCTGAGCCTTCAGTGAATTGTAGTAGTGACCCCAGAGCTCAGAGAGGCCACTCCTCATATCATCATCGTGAAGAAGTTTGAAATCCTGCGAGAATTACCCAAGTGTGAGACAGAGACACAGAGTGGGCACGGGGTGTTGGAAAAATGGTGCTGACCGACTTGCTCGATGCAAGGGCCGAGACAAACCTCCCATCTGTAAAGAGTGCAGCATCTGGGACGCAATCCTGGTTTTTCTTTGAGTTCATCTTGGTTCCGTGAGGTCTCTGTGGCTGTGTGCGGGCTGCTCTCTAGTTGTGGTCCACGGGCTTCTCACTGCCGTGGCCTCTCCTGCGTAGGCGCACAGCCTCTTCGTACCTGGGCTTCGGTCGTTGTGGCTCATGGGCCTCGTTGGTCTGAGACGGGTGGAATTTTCCTGGACCAGGGATGGAAGCTGAGTGCCTGCATTGGCAGAGGGATTCTTAACCAGGGATGTCTGCAGTCTTGTTTTTAAACTTTGTTTTCAAGGTGGTAAAGTGCCCATTAAAAAAAATCCCCCTCCTGTCTCATCCCACTCATCCATCCATCTGTCCACCCACACATCCATCCATGTGTGCATGCATGCATCATCCACTCATTTATCTACCCATCCATCCATCCATCCACCCATCCATCCACCACTCATCCATCCATCCATCCATTCATATATTTATCTACCCATCGATCCTTCCATCCATCCATCCACTCATCCATCTATCATCCATTCATATATCTATTCATCCATCCATCCATCTATTACATCCATTTATCTATCCACCCAGACATCCATCCATCTATTGTCCATTCGTGTATCTATCAATGCATCCATCTATCCATCATCCATTCATGTATCTATTCATCCATCCATCCATCCATCCATCATCCATCCATCCATCCATCCATCCATCCACCCCTCCTCCCCTCCCCCAGTCCCTGGCAACCGCTAATCCACTTCCTGTCTCTGTGGGTTTGCCTGTTCTGGACGTTTCCTATCAATGGAATCACAAACCGTATCTCCTTCTGTGTCTGCTTCTCTCACTGAGCATCATGTGTTCAAGGTCCAGCCACATTGTAGCCTGTATCAGGGCTTCTCTTTTTCATGGCTGTGTAATATTCCACTGTGTGCATGGATCCCATGCTGTTGACCCATCCATCCATCCATCCATCCACCAACCCACCTATCCCCCCATTCATCCACTTATCCACCCACCCACCCATCCATCCATCCATCCATCCACCCATCCACCCACTCACCCATCCATCCACCATCCATCCACCTACCCACCATCCATCCATCCACCCATCCACCCACTCACCCATCCATCCACCATCCATCCACCCACCCACCATCCATCCATCCACCCACCCACCCATCTATCTATCCATCTATCTATCCATCCACCCATCCACCCAACCATCCACCCACCCATCCATCCATCCACCCAACCATCCATCCATCCACCCACCCATCCATCCATCCATCCTCCCACCCACCCATTTGTTCATCCACCCACTCATCTAGCCACTTACACACCCATCCACCCTAACACCCCAATCTCTGACTTCCAGCCTGCAGACCTGTAGGGACTCTTTCTGTTGCTGAAGCCCCCCCGCCTGGTATTTTCCTATGCAGCCCGTGCAGACTCAGACAACGCCCTTCTGTGTCTCCTTCTCTCCCTGAACATTGTGTATTCAAGGTTCCATCCACGTTGTAGCCTATGTCAGAGCTCCACTCCTTTTCATGGCTGTATAATATTCCACTCTGTGCGTGGACCCCATGCTGTTGACCCATCCATCAACTTGATGGACAGTTGGGCCCCTCTTGTGTTTCAGCGATTGTGACGACACCTGCTGTGAAGTTTTGGGCGGGTCGTTTTGTTAGAACCCTAAGTTTCCGTTCCTTTGGGTCTGTACCCAGGAGTAGAAATGCCGGGTCACAAAATCAAGTCAAACAGCCAGACTTTTCCACATTGGCACCACCCTTTCCATTCACACCAGAGGTTGCAGATGAGTCCTACTATCTCCAGATCCTGGTTAACATGCTCATTTCTGTTTTTTGGACTACAGCCTTCCTAGTGGGTGTGGAGGTTAGCAATCTGACACGGCGAGGCCATCATGGACCAGCTTTCCGAGTTTCTAACTCATTGTTCGGGATGATGGAGGGAGTGATGGCCGTCCTTCTCATTGGTCAGATTCTGGGCTCAGCCAGACAGTCCCTGGAGGTGGCTCCCACATCTGTCTCTCCTTCCCATATGCCTGGGACCCTCATCAGCTCTTGAATGGCCAGTGACGTTCTCGATTGCCCATGGTAGATGCAGTCGGGGGTCCGCACAGGTCACACCCCTCCCGCCCAGGGATGGTTCATCACACGCTCTGGTTTTCCGGTCGCCCGGCTGGAGGAACTGTCCCAGTGACACCTGGTTTCCTTACGTCTCTTAAACCTTTATGACAGCGTCAGGGGTGACGTCTGCTACAAGGACGTGTGCAGATGCAGATTCTATAAGGTAGCAGTATGTACCTAAGATATTTGCTGCGTCGTGGTCAAATCATGGGGGGCATGGGTAACTGCCTGGGGCAGAGTGTCTGGGCGGGGGGCTCCCGACATCTCATCCGAGAGGCGTCCCCCTCTTTGACTTGCACGTGAGGGCAGATCCCCCGTCGTGGTGGGGCTGTCCCGAGCTGGGCTGGATCTCTGGACCATGCTTGGATTTTGTCTGTTGAGCTCAGATGGGACGGACTCTGGGTGCTCCACGAAATGAATGAGGCTGAGCCCACTATAGGGCCTGGGGAAGGAACTCCGGCTTCATGGCTGAGCGTGGCAGGGAGCAGAGAACCCAAAATGCACCCGTGGGGGGAGTATGAAACAGCACCCAGCTCAAGGGGCGATGGGAGTATTTCTCTACGATGTACGGATGTCCCCCCCAGCCAGGGGGCTGCGGGCGATGGGACGTCCCTGCGTTTGGCATTTCCAGCAGTGTTTGGTAGCTACGTTCACTTTATTTATTTGCTTTTGGCTGTGCTGAGTCTTTTTATTTTAAATTATTTATTTTAATTCGAGGTTAATTACTTTACAACGTTATGGTGGTTTTTGCCAGACATTAACGTGAATCAGCCCCGGGTATACATGGCTGTGTGCGACTTTCCCTAGTTACGGCGAGCAGGGGCTGCTCTCTGGGGTGCGCGGGCTTCTCGTTGAGGGGGCTTCTCTTGTTGTGGAACACGGGGCTCAGTAGTGGATGGGTGCATAGGTAGATGATGGACAGATGGACAAACGGACAGATGTATAGATCAAAGCGGGCTTCCCTGGTGGCTCAGCTGGGAAGGAATCCGCCTGCAAGGCAGGAGACCCTGATTCCCTTCTTGCCTCAGGAACAGCCCCTGGAGAAGGGATGGGCTACCCACTCCAGTATTCTTGGGCTTCCCTGGTGCTCAGACTGTAAAGAAAAAACCTTACCTGCAATGCGGAAGACCTGGGTTCCATCCCTGGGTCGGGAAGATGCCCTGGAGGAGGGCGTGGCCACCCACTCCAGTACTCTTGCCTGGAGAATCCCCATGGGCAGAGGAGCCTGGTGGGCTACGGTCCCTGGGGTTGCAAAGAGTCAGACACAGCAGAGCGACTAAGCACAGCACAGCATAGATAAAAGACACATCGAGAGGTTCTTGATAGATGGACAGATAATAAGAATAGGTGGAGTCTGGGTTTCTGAAGCTGGTGTTTCTGAAGGTCTCACAGGAGGCTTTGTGGTTGCAGGCTCACTTTCTGTGGCTCATGGGCTTAGTCGCCCCGCGGCACGTGGGATCTTCCTGGATCAGGGATCGAACCTGAGTCCCCTGCGGTGGCAGGTGGATTCCGAACCAGTGGGCTACCGGGGAAGTCTGCTAAATTCACTTTAATTCCAAGCCTGTGCAACAACTCCCCAGGACAGTGAATCCTTTTCAATGGTGGCCTTGATGGGACCCCCCCCCGCCATGGCTGGGCATTGAGGACCTGGGCAGTTCCGGTCTCTTCGCTGAATGCATGGGCACACGTGCAAAGCCTGCACCCCCGGCCGATGCTCTTTAGGGGTGGACTGAAGCTCCAGGACCCGGCCTGAGACTGGGGCCGCATCTTTCCCGAGTCCACGCTGCCCCGGGCGGATGCCGCTGGTGCACTGTGACAGGAGACTCTCTGGAGTTTGCCTTTCTGAAGCTTGGCCTCATGGGGGCCTCGGGTTTCAGGACCAAATAGGGGTTTTCTTCCCAACTGCGTTCTTAGAGTAACGTGGGTTTCTGGCGGGATGATGTGTGTCTGTTTGCATATATAGAGAGAAAGTAGATACGTATGTAGTTATAAATCAGCATGATGGTAGGTGATGACAGAGCACAAGAATGAGATGATAGATACATAAATAGATAGATGATGCAGATATACAGATTGGAAGGGTAGATGGGTGACAGAAAATCAGTAGATAGGTAGGAAGACTGCTGATTGATGGATGGATAAACGGACCAATGTGTAGATGGACAAGATTGCTGAGAGATACATAGACACATAACAAATAGGGAACAGGTGGGCAGATAGATTAGATAGATAGATGAATGTGAAAGTGTTAGTCAATTAGTCGTGTCTGACTCTTTGTGACCCCATGAATTGTATACTCCACCAGACTCCTCTCTCCATGGGATTCTCCAGGCAAGAATACTGGAGTGGGTTGCCATTCCCTTCTCCAGGGGATCTCCCTGACCCAGGGATGGAACCCAGGTCTCCTGCATTGCAGGTGGATTCTTCACCATCTGAGTCACCAGGGAAGCCTGAAATTGATGAAGAGGAATAGATGATAGATAGTAGAACGATAGATTGGATGGATGCTAGCTAGCTAGATAATGGATAGATAGATGATAGATATGATAGATAGGTGGGTAGGTACTTGACTGTTAGGAAAGATAGGTGGATGCATGGATGGGTAGATAGATAAGACAGATAGATGGGTAGGTACTTGATTGATAGATAAGATAGGTGGATGGATGAATGGGTAAGTAGATAAGACAGATAGGTGGGTAGGCACTTGATTGTTAGGAAAGATAGGTGGATGGATGGATGGGTAGATAGATAATAATGGATGGATAGATAGATACCAAAACTGGTAAGATAGGGGTATGGATGGATAGATGGATAAATGGACAGATGTATAGATAAAAGAGACATGGATTATTGGTAGATGGATAGATAATAAAAATAGGTGGAGTCTGTGTTTCTGAAACTAGTGCTTCTGAAGTCTCACAGGGGCTTCTGGTTTCAGGAACTAATTGGGGTTTTTTCCACACATGTGTTCCAAGATTAACATTGGCATTTTTGGAGGGACAGTGTGTGTGCATATGTATATATATAGACAAAGAGTACATATATATATATATTAGATTATAGATCATATTAGCTCATAATAATTATAGATCCTTAGATTATATAGATGATGCAGATATATGGATTAGATAGGTAGATAGATGGTAGAAAATTGGTAGGTAGATAGATAAATGATTAATAGATGGATAAATGGACAGATATATAGGTAAAAGATATATAGAGGCATTATTGATAGATGGATAGATAATAAAGTATCAGTGGATAGATGGATGAATAGATGAGAGATAGAGTGGTAGATTGATGGACGGATGGATAGATGATAGATAACAGATAAGATATGTAGATACTGACTGCTAGATAAGACAGGTGAATGGATGGGTGGATGGATGGATGGATAGGTAGATAGATAATTATGGATGGATAGATAGATACCTAGACTGATAGGTAAGATAGACAGGTGAATGGATGGGTGGATAGCTAGTTAGGTATATTGGTAGGTTAATAGATAATGATAGATGGATAGATACCTAGGTAATATAGACAGGTGGATGGATGGATAGACAGATACTTAGACTGACAGATAAGATAGACAGGTGATGGATGGATGGGTAGGTTGGTAGGTAAATAGATAATGATAGATGGATAGATACCTAGATAGTATAGACTGGTGGGTGGATGGATAGATAGATACCTAAATCGATAGATAAGATAGGTTAATGAATGGATGGATAGATAGGTAGGTAAATAGATAATGATAAATGGATAGATAACTAGGTAATATAGACAGGTGGGTGGACGGATAGATAGATACCTAGATCTATAAATAAGATAGGTGAATGGACGGGTGGATAGATAGGTAGATAGATAATGATGGATGGATAGATAGATATCTAGGTTGATAAATAAGATAGGTAAATGGATGGATGGAAAGGTAGATAGGTACATAGGTAGGTTGGTAGGTAAATAGATTATGATAGATGGATAGACACCTAGATAATATAGACAGGTGGATGGACAGATAGACAGATACCTATATCAATAGATTAGATAGACAGGTGGATGGATGGATGGATAAATAGGTAGATAGATAATGGTGGATGAATAGATAGATATCTAGATTGATAAATAAGATAGGTGAATGAATGGATGGAAAGGTAAATAGGTACATGGGTAGGTTGGTAGGTAAACAGATAATGATAGATGGATAGATAGCTAGATAAGATACAGGAATGAATGGATAGACAGATACCTAGGCTGATAGATAAGACAGGCAGGTGAATGGATGGGTGGGTAGGTAGATAGGTAGATGGTGGAGAGATATCTACTATGAGAAATTGGCTCATGGTGCCCTGGAGGCTGACAAGTCCTGAGATCCGCAGGTGAAGCAACAGGCTGGAGACCCAGGAAGAGCTGATGTTCCTGTTTAGGTCCACAGGCAAGAGGAGACCGGGGCCCCACTGAGGAGTCAGGCAGGAGGGATCCTCTCTCACCTCAGGAAGGTCTGCAGTTCTGTTCTGTCCAGACCTTCAGCTGATCAGACGAGGCCCACCCACACGAGGGATGGCCGTCTACTTTCCTCAGCCCACCCGTTCAAGTGCTCGTCTCATCCAGGAACACCCTCCTGGACACACCCGGAGTCATGTTTAGCCACCTACCCGAGACTCCTGCGGCCATCGAGCAGACACATGCAATTCATTCACTCGGGACCCACCTGGTGGGGCCGATCCATCCAGATCTCTATTTATGTATTTGGTGCCTGTGCGCTCAGTCATGTCTGAGTCTCTGCGACCCCATGGACGGCGCCTGCCAGGCTCCACTCTACATGGGATTCTCCAGGCAAGAATACTGCAGTGAGTTGCCATGTCCTCCTCCGGGGGATCTTCCCGACCCAGGGATCAAACCCAGGTCTCCTGTATTGGCAGAGTCATTCTTTGCTGCTCTGCCACCGGCAAAGCCCCTGGCTTATCATAGATCAAGTTAACTTTCTTATGACGTGACATATAGAAGCATGGTGTTGTTCTTGCGTATGGCTGGCCCCAAGCCTTCTAGCACCGCTTGTTGAAAAAAGAATGATCCTTTCCCCATTGAATTATCTTACCGACTTTGTTAAAAATCCATTTACCCTGTAAGCGTGTTTGTGTTTTCACATGGCTTCCTCATTTCTATTAGTTCATGCCTAACCCGATGTTAGTGATGCACCGGTTTCTGGTTTTAGCTTTTTATTTTGCATTGGAGTACAGCCGATCAACAATGTTACTATGTTTTCGGTATATATACACACATACATATATATGTAACTTTTCAGATTGTTTTCCATTGTAAGTGTTGACAGGGTATTCAGTATAATTCCCCGTGGTATACAGTACGTCCTGCCTTGTCTATTTTGTATACAGTGGTGTATATCTGTGAATCTCAAACTCCCAATTTATCCCTCTGCGCCTTCCTCCTTGAGAACCAGAAGTCGATTCTCTAGGTCTGTGAGTCTGTTTGTTTTGTAAACGCTTCCATCTGGGTCATAGTTTAGATTCCACATCTAAGTGATCTCATATGGTGTTGGTCTTTCTCTGACTTACTTTGTATGATCATCTCTGGGCTCATTCATGTTGTTGCAAAGGGCATTATTTTATTGTTTTTTAAGACGGAGTAGTATTTCACTGTTTATGTATGTGTGTGTGTGTGTATGTATTATGTCATGCCCCCCCTGGTTGCTCAGTGGTTAAGAATCCACCTGCAATGCAGGAGACATGGGTTAGATCCCTGGGTAGGGAACATCCCCTGGAGAAGGACATGGCAACCCACTCTAGCATTCTGGCCTGGAGAATCCCATGGACAGAGGAGCCTGGTGGACGACAGTCCTTGGGGTCACAAAGGGTCAGACACAATGTGGTGAGTACCCAACAACAATAACTGACAAATATATCACATCTTCTTTATCCTGAAAGTGAAAGTTGCTCAGTCGTGTCCGACTCTTTGCGACCCCATGGACTATACAGTCCATGGCATTCTCCAGGCTAGAACACTGGGGTGGGTAGCCTTTCCCTTCTCCAGAGCATCTTCCCAACATAATATCTTTTTGAACATCTTACTTTATGAAGGACTATAGCCAATTAATAATGTTGTGATAGTTTTGGCTGGACCGCAAAGGGACTCAGCCATGCATACACATGTATCCATTCTCCCCTAAACTCCAACAATACTGATAAGTGTTTTAAAATTTTTTAACTTCTAATTATTTATCGCTAGTCTATAAAAAATGCCATTGACTTTTATAAACTAGTCTTGTTTTGTGTGCCATTCTTGCTAGACTCACACGACTTCTCCGAGCATCTTTTTCTCTAGACATTTTTTAGTCTATCTAGACAGTCATTTTTTTTTTTTTAAAAAACAGAGCTTGCCTTCTTCCTTGCAGTCAGACTGCATGTTCTTTCTTCATCTCCCCAGTCTCACTGTAGCATGTCTCATTCGCATCTTTCCCGACCCTCTTGGGGGAGCCGTCTTTAACCATGAAGGATAATTAGCTGGCAGTGTTGGTAGGCACTTTTTACAGGTGTAAGAAGTCTTTTCCATTCTTAGTTTGAGAATTGCTCTTATTATTTAATTTTTCTTTAATTGGCATATACTTGCTTTACAGTGCCTTGTTGGTTTCTGCTATACAAGCAGCGTGAATCCACCATATATGTGCATAAATCCCCTCCTTCTTGATTCACACCTCATCCTGCCCCACTGGGTCATCTCAGAGCCCCGAGCTGGGCCCCCTGTCTACACAGGGGCTCCCTCTCACTGTCTATTTTACACACAGTCGTGTATAGAGGTCAGAGCTATGCTCTCGATGCACTCCAACGTCTGCTTCCCCGCCTGGGTCCTTTCTCCACGTCTCCTTCTCTATTTCTGCCCCGCAAGCAGGTTCCTCAGTTCCATTTTTTTCTGAGATTCCATACATTTTGAAGCACATCAATGAACGCTGACATTTGCCAGCTGGCTTTCCTGCGTCTCCTGAGGTCATAGACTTTCTATTCCGCGGTCTTCCGTGGTCACGGTGAATCACCTAGGTTTGTTTCCAAGGTTGAACCGGTATCCCGTTTCTAGGAAGGAGTCCTGTTTCATTCAACCCTCGTTCATGGAATTGCTCTGCTCTCTTTTGACTTTTTTTTAAACGCATGATGAAGCCAGCATTACCCTGATTAAAAACTTGTTGTGAAAATGTATCTATTTTACATGGAGGATAATTGCGGTCTTGTGATGGGCTGTGCCTTACATGGACATGAATCAGCCATAGGCATGCATGTAACCCCTTCCTTTTGAATCCCACCTCCCTCCCCAGCCCACCCTTCGGATTGTCACAGAGCGCCGCCTTTGGGTTCCCCGCGTCACACGTCAGGCTGGCTCTCTATTTCACTTATGGTCCAAAGCAGACTTAAGATATTACAAGCACACGAAACCCTTGGCAAGACTTCATTAACAGCAAATACGCCAAAATCCTTAACATCATGAGCTGACAAGTATTTCCCCTACTTCTGCTTCTGGCAGTGTTTGTAGAGAACAGAGATTTTTTTTTTCCCCTTAAATATTTGGTACAATTTGCCTGTGAAAGCATCCGAGTTTGGAGGGGTTTTTTTTTTTTTTTTTTTTTGGTCCAAAATATTTAGCTATCAGTATAATTCCTTTAGTAGATTGTTCTTGTATTAATCGCTCAGTCATGTCTGACTCTTTGTGACCCCAGGGACTGCAGCCCGCAGGCTCCTCTGTCCATGGGATTCTCCAGGCAAGAATCCTGGAGCGTGTTGCCATTCCCTTCTCCAGGGGATCTTCCCAACCCAGAGATTCAACCCGGGTCTCCTGCATTGACAGGCGGGTTCTTTACCGTTCACACCACCTGGGGAACCCACTGTAGTAGTTACAGGACAGTTATTCATTTTTTTCTGAGTGAGTTTTGATGAGTTGTGTATTTTGAGGAATTCAGATGTATTTATCTTAAGTTGTCTGGTGGGTGAACATGAATTTGCTTATACTGTTTTGTTAGCAATCTTTTGTTAAAGATTTTTTTTTTTATGTGAATCATTTTTAAAGTCTTTATTGACATTGTTATAATGTTGCTTCTCTGCTTTCTGTTAGTTTTTGGCCAGGAGGCTTGTGGGAGGGTCCTAGCTCCCTGACCAGGGATTGAACCCACCACCCCCTGCATTGGGAGATGAAGTCTCAACCACTGATCCGCCAGGGAAGTCCCTCTTATTTATTTTTTAATGCAGTCCATACAGTCTGAGTGATGTCCATTTAGCCTCCTTCATTCTTGGTCTGTTATTTATTTTTGCTTTTATTTCCTGGGTTGATTCTTTACCAGCTGAGCCACAAGAATGAAATGTGGGTTTCAGCCACAAGCTGAAACTCAAGAACACTGGAGTGAGTAGCCTGTCCCTACTGTGGGAGACCTGGGTTTGATCCCTGGGTTGGGAAGACCCCCTGGAGAAGGGAAAGACTACCCACTCCAGTATTCTGGCCTGGACAATTCCATGGACTGTATAGTCCATGGGGTCGCAGAGAGTTGGACATGACTGAGTGACTTTCACTTCACTTCCTGGATTGCTTTGACAAGAGGTTTGTCAGTTTATTGTCAATGTATTGACAAATCGGGGAACCAGTGTTTGATTCAATTGGTCATCTCTGCTGCTTTTTTCCATTCTCTATTTCATTGATGTGTGCTTGTTCCTGATTCCTTGTTTCTACTTCTTTGGTGTTTAGTAGGGTTTTCTTTAATTGCGTAAGGTGAGAGCATACAATATTGGCTCTAAACTCTTCTTTCCTCCTGCAGGCATAGAACCCTGAAAATACTCCTTTCAACGCAGTCTCAGCTGCACCCCACAAATTTCCTTGCTTTGTGTTTGCACTTTTTTTTTTTTAAAGATTTTTTAATGTGAACCTTTTTTTTTTTTTTTAAAGTCTTTCTTTGATTTGCTACAATATTGCTTCTGCTTGATGTTTTGGTGTTTTGACTGTAAGGCCTGTGGGATCTTAGACCAGGGGTTGAACCTGCAGCGTCTACACTGGAAGGTGAAGTCTTAACACCTGGGCCGCCAGGGAAGGCCCTGTATCTGCCTTTTTATCCAGTTCCAGATATTTTTCTGTTTCCCTTCCTGGTTCTTTTACTTCCCTTTGGCCTGTGGGTTATTTTGAAGCGAGCTGTCAAACTGATCAATCCTGGGGGACTTTACATAACTTTCTGTTACTGATTTCCAGCTTAGTTCTGTTCTGGTCAGAGAACACGTCCTGCAAAATTTCAGCCCTTTAACTGTGTAGTCTTTTGCTTTCTGGCTCAGAATTGGTTGATGTCAGTGGTTAATTCAGGGGCGCATCAATGTTTTTCTGTCCCCATGGTTTATAAACATCCATCAGGTCATCCTGGGTGGTGGACTTTCCCAGAAGCAATGATTCACTGGTATTTAGATTTTTTTTTTATTACACTTTTTATTTTGTACTGGGATGTAGCCGATTAACAGCGCTGTGATGGTTTCAGGTGACCAGCCAAGGGACTCAGCCAGACCTACATGTGTCTCCGTTCATCTACACGGATCCCTCCTCCTTGCCTCCTGCGTCTTCCCGCCCCAGTTTATCCCTGAAAGGAGGTGGAGGTCCCGCGCAGCAGGGGCAGGAAAGCCCCCGCACAAACAGCTGAGTCTAAACCGGCCACTCTCAATCTGCAGGGATTCTGCCTCGAGGGGATGCTTGCCGACGTCTGGGGCACTTTCTGCTGCCCAGGACTCAGCAGGGAGAACGCTCCTGCCGCGTGCTGGGTGGGGACAGGGGTTGCCGCTTGGCACCCCACAGGGCTAGGATGCCACCGAGCATCAGAGAGTCGCCCAGTCTGCCGTGCCTGCTCAGGGTTCCTCAGCCTCAGCCCCACTGGCATCTGGGGCCAGATGAGTCTCTGATGGGGAGTGTCCTGGGCCCTGTGTGGGGTGTGGAGGAGTGGCCCTGGGCTCCCCCCACCGCACGCCAGGGGCAGTCCCTGCCCCCATCGCTATCATGGCCAGAAAGTCTCCAGACGTTGTTATATGTCCCCTGGGAGGGTAAAGTCCTTCCAGTCTGTGAACCACAGCCATAGGTGCATACCTGGATGGATGGGTGGATTGATGGGTGGCTAGTTGAGATAGATGTATGATGGATGGATGGATGGATGGGTGGACTGATAGACAGATGGATGGATGGATGGATGGATGGATAGATATATGGGTGGATGGATAGATGGATGGATGGATCGATGGGTGGATGGATGGATAGATGATGATGGATGGATGATGGATGGATATATGGATGGATGGATGGATAGGTAGATATATGGCTCAATGGATGGATACATAGATGGTTGGATGGATGGATAAATGTATGGATAGACAGATGGGTAGATGGATGGATGGATGGATGGGTGGATGGATGGATAGGTGATGGATGACGGATAGATGGATGGATGGATGGATGATCGGTGGATGGATGGACGGATAGGTAGATATATGGATAGATGCATGAATGGATGGATGGATGGATGGATGGATGATGGATGGATGGATAGATAGATGATGATGGATGGATGATGGATGGATGGATGGATACGTAATATATGGATCAATGGATTGATGGATGGATGGATGGATAGGTAGATATATGGATAGCTGGATGGATAGATAGGTGGATGAGTGGATGGATAGATAGAATAAGTAGATAGATGGATAAGTAGAAAGATAGATACTTAGATAGCCATGCTAGGTCAGGATTTCCCAGCCTCACTCTGATAGATGCATGGATGGGATGGATGGATGGACACATAGATGGTTGGATGGGTGGATAGATGCATGGATAGATGGATGGATGGGTGGGTGGATGGATGGATGGACACATAGATGGTTGGATGCATGGATGGATGGATGGATGGATACATAGATGGTTGGATGGATGGATAGATGCATGGATGGGTGGATGGATGGACAGATAGACAGATAATCAGACAGCCGTGCCTGCTCAGGGTCTCTCCATCTCAGCAAGCGGACACTGGGTCTGAATGCCTCTCCAATTTAGGCATCCTGTGTCCGGTGGGGTATGGAGCGACACCCCTGGTCGCCCCCTGCCACACGCCAGGAGCACTCCCTCCCCCATTTCTGTCACAGCCAGAACGTCTCCAGATGTTGTTTTATGTCCCCGGGGTGGGGTGGTGGGCAGGTCATCTCAGGTTTCCAACCAGAGCCGGAAGTAGATACACAGATGGATGGAGAGATGGCTGGATGGGTGGGCGGATAGATAGGTACACAGACAGACAGGTGGATGGACAGACGGCCAGACAGGTGGTGTCTCTCATGCTTGGTCAGCATTTCTCAGCCTCAGCAGTGCTGACACATGGGGGCCGGACGACTCTCTGGTGTGGGGTGTCCTGGGCATTGTGGGATGTGGACCAGCATCCCTGGTCTCCCCCCACCACACGCTGGGAGCATCTATGCCCACTCTGAGTCATAATAATTGTCTTCAAGCATCAGCAAATGTCCATCAGGAAATAAAGTCACCCCATTTGGGTGGTGCTCGTGGTAAAGAGCCCGCCTGCCAGTGTAGGAGACTTAAAGAGACTCAGGTTCGATCTCTGGGTCAGGAAGATCCCCTGGAGGAGGGCATGGAAACCCACTCCAGTTTTCTTGCCTGGAGAATCCCATGGACAGAGGGCCTGGCGGGCTGCAGTCCATGGGGGTCGCAGAGTCGGACACAACTGAGCGACTAACAGTTTTTCTTTCTCTCTAGTCCAGATGCCTTTCTCCAAGCAGGGTCTTGGTGCAGTATTCATGCAAGATTTTCTGAACAAAACAGGAACTGGCTCAGGGGGAATAAAAAGCAAAAGCCCTTTGTAATTGGGTTATTAGGCAAAACTCCAGAGCAGTAGCAGGTCATTAAAATAACTCCGAGTATAGGTGACATTTCTTCCCCTGGAAGCAGTTGTTTCAGGACCTTAATTCCTTCATGGTTGAGAAGTTTCAATATTAAGATGTTCCCGGATTACACACACTCTCCCCAGAGCCACCTGCCTGACCAGAATTTGTGATGAGCTCTCAGACGGGCGTTTTTCTTTTGCAGACGTTTCTGTGCTGGGTTATGATGGCTGTTCAGTGGCTCAGTCATGTCTGACTCTTTGCGACCCCATGGACAGCAGCACACCAGGCTTCCCTGTCCATCACCAACTCCTGGAGCTTGCTCAAATTCATGTCCATTGAGTCAGTGATGGCATCCAACCATCTCATCCTCTGTCGCCCCCCTTCTGCTCCTGCCTTCAGTCTTTCCCAGCATCAGGGTCTTTACCAGTGAGTCAGGTCTTCACATCAGGTGGCCAAAGGATTGGAGCTTCAGCTTCAACATCAGTCTCTCCAATGAATAATACTCAGGACAGATTTCCTTTAGGATGGACAGGTTGGACCTCCTTGCAGTCCAAGGGACTCTCAAGACTCTTCTCCAATACCACAGTCCAAAAGCATCAATTCTCTGGTGGTCAGCTTTCTTTGTAGTCCAACTCTCACATCCATACATGACTACTGGAAAAAGCACAGCTTTGACTAGACGGGCCTTTGTCAGCAAAGCGACGTCCCTGCTTTTTCATATGCTGTCTAGGTTTGTCGTAGCTTTTCTTCCAAGAAGCAAGCATCTTTTAATTTCATGGCTGCAGTCACCACCCACGATGACCCTGGTACTCCGGATGGGAGGCTGGCCGCCTTCACAGCCCCTGGGGAAGGCGTGAATTTGTTTTGTTTGATGAGGATTGCTATTCCATTCTCTGCTAGAGAGAGCTCAGTTGAGGAAGGGGTGGGCCTGAGTCCAGTCTGCGGAGGTGAGGTGAGGGGGTGAGAATTCCAGGTTTGATTTCTGACAACTGAGCACAAAGAACTGCTTAAGGGCTTGGACTCCACAGCCGTGGGATGCTGTGCGTATAAAGTGATTCTCTGGTTGTGACCTGTTAAACACTGAAGTGTGTGTGTCCCCAAAGGCATACACCTAAGTCCTCATTGCACCCCCACCCCCCACTGCAATAGGACCTCAGGTTGTGATTCTTTTAGGAGACGGGTCTGCGTTTTATTTTTTAAATTTGTTTTTAACTGGAATATAACTGCTTTCCGGTATTGCTGGTTTCTGCCGTAGAGCAGCGTGAATCAGCCGTGTGTATCCAGGTATCCCACACCCCCAGGTCATCACGGAGCCCCGAGCTGAGCTCCACATCCTATATACCAGCTTCCCACTGGTGATCTCTTTTACACGTGGGTGTGTGTCTATGTCAATGCTACTGTCTCAGTTCGTCCCAGCCTCTCCTTCCCCCGCTGGGTGACAAGTCTGTTCCCTACATCTGCGTCTCTGTTCCGGCCCTGCAAACAGGGTCATCAGTATCATTTTTGTTTTTTAGGTTCCGCATATATGCGTTAGTATACGGTATTTGTTTTTCTCCTGCTGACTGACTTAACTCACTATGACAGGCTCTCAGTTCATCCCTCTCAGTTCAACTGAATCCCACTCGTCCCTTTTTTTTTTTTTTATCCTTTATTTATTTATTTGTCCAGTAACTCTTTTTTTTTTTTTTTTA
>QQTR01068743.1:963251-1033124 GCA_003798545.1 Axis porcinus
ATGTTGGGGCGTTTCACATTGTCCCAGAGGTCCCTGAGGTTGTCCTCATTTCTTTTGATCCTTTTTTCTTTTTTCCTCTCTGCTTCATTTATTTCCACCATTTTATCTTCTACCTCACTTATCCTATCTTCTGCCTCCGTTATTCTACTCTTGGTTCCCTCCAACCACTCGTCCCTTTTTATGACTGGCTAATATTCCATTGTATTTACACACCACATTTTCCTTATCCATCCCTCTGTCCATGGATATCTTGGCTGCTTCCATGTCCTATTGTAAAACAGGCTATTGTGAAACAGTGAGGTTGTGAACCTTGGGGTGTGTGCATCTTTTTGAATTCCAGAGCCATCATTTCTTTTTATTTTTTTTTAATTGAAGATAATCACTTTACTCTCATTTCTTGATGATCTGAGCAAATTTCTGAAGAAGCAGTCCAGGTTCACTCTATGTGGACGTCTGATGGTTATTCCGACGGCAGATGTAGCTCTTTCCTGTGATTCTAGCCATTGGTTTGATCTCAGCGTTCACAATGTCTCCACCCAGGAGCTGGTGGCTCGCAGTCTGCAGATGGTCTGGGGTGTCGGTGTATGATCCACTTTGTGTCCTGTCTTCTGCGACTACCTGGTTTTCCAGACAAAGCTGCTTCCCCTTTGCATTCACCCTTCTGACTCTCGGCTCTTTTTGCAGAGAGGGTGCCGAAGTGTCCCTTGGTTGATGCCCCTTGGTTCTATTTTCTTAGCGATGTAGGTTTAACCACCGCTGTGAACTGGCTGTGAGTGACCCTGAGCTGTCTCTCCCGGGCAGCAACTCACAACTGTGGCTTCCCTGAAGGGACCCCTGGGAGCTTTAAAAAATCTTGATGGCAGGACGCAGCCCCAGACGCTCAGATATATTTGATCGGAGGTTTGCAGAAGGGGCAAAGGAATTCTAAATTCTCCGCAGCAGCAAACAGGAGCTGCTGAGGTGGGTGGGCATTCCTCACTGTATGCTCTCTCCGTCGTAGCTGGGGAGGGTTTTGCCCCCAGGACACCCCAGGAATGAGAGTCTTTGCTGTCCGAGCTGCCTGTCATCCTGGCTTTAGCAGTGAGGCTGCCAGGAGGCTCTGTCTCAGGGGAACCCCCTCTGACAGACACTTGACAAGGAAACGGGGAGAGAAGGTGATTTCATTTAAAAAACTTTTTTACATTGAGGTATATGGTTGATTTGCAATGTTGTGATATTTTTCAGGTGTATACCAAAGTTGTTCACTCGTGTCCGACTCTTTGCGACCCCATGGACTGCAGCCCACCAGGCTCCTCTGTCCATGGGGATTCTCCAGGCAAGAATACTGGGGTGGGTTGCCATGCCCTCCTCCTGGGGATCTTCCCGACCCAGGGATCAAACCCGCGTCTCTTGTGTCTCCTGCATTGACAGGAGGGTTCTTTACCACCATCGCCACCGGGAAAGCCTGTTCTGTAATTTACATGTATTGAGATACTTTGTAACGCAGTATACATTGTGTAACACACATCATACATGGGGCAAGGTGGATTCCGAACCAGTGGGCCATCAGTCGTGTCTGACTCTCTGTGACCCCATGGACCCGAGCCCACCAGGCTCCTCTGTCCATAGGGTTTCACAGGCAAGAACACTGGAGTGGGGAGTTCCCTGGGGTCCCCTGGCAGAGATTCCACGCTCCCAGTGCAGTGGTCTGGAGGTCGATCCTTGGGCAGGGAAGTAGATTCCATGTGCTGCAGCTAAGACCTGGTACAGTCCAATAAAAAGAAAAAAAGAAAAGAATGCTGGAGTGGGTCGCCGTGCCCTCCTCCAGGGGATCTTTGCAACCTAGGGATCGAACATTTGTCTCTTCTGTCTCCTGCACTGGCAGGTGGGTTCTTTACAACCAGCATGCCTGGGAAGCCCTCTATATACGTTACAATGTGTAAGACAGATAGCTAGTGGGAAGCTGCTGTAAAGAGCAGGAAAGTCAGCCCGGGGCTCTGTGATGACCTAGAGGAGTGGGATGGGGAGGTGGGAGGGAGGCTCTAGAGGGAGGAGATGTAAGTATACATATGGCTCATTCACGCCGCTGTACAGAAGAAGCCAGCGCAAAACATTAAAGCAGCTACACTCCAATTAAAAATTTAAAAATAAAGAAAGGATGCAGTTTGGATCCGAGAGGAGAAATAGGAAATCAGTCCCCTCTCTGTGGGTTCCCTGGTGTCTCAGATGGTAAAGAATCTGCCTGCAAGGCAGGAGACCTGGGTTCAGTCCCTGAGTCGGGAAGATCCCCTGGAGAAGGGAATGGCTACCCACTCCCGGTATTCTTGCCTGGACAATTTCTTGGACTGAGGAGCCAAGCAGGCTACAGTCCATGGGGTTGCAAAGAGTCAGACATGACTGAGCAAGTGACACTTTTTCATTTTCACCAGGCTTCGGGTTAGAAGGAGAGGTTGATGGCATGAATTGCTCACAGTTTTTTTTTTTTTTTTCTTCCTCCATGCCTTTGCCCTGACTCATTTTTTTCACAAGAGGACCGCACCTCCCTTGTCTCTGGACTTTGGAGTTTGCATCCATTTTGCTTCCTCTTTTGGAATGTCAGTGGAAAATGCTGCAATCCCAAATGGTTCGAGCTGTCCTCTATAGACTACGTTCCAAAAATAAGCCCAAGATAACCACTGGTTCCAAAAATAATAAAACCACGTGGAGCAGACATGAATTTAAATGGATCCACTGGATTCTGATTAGCCAGAGTGGTGAGAACCCAGCCTCGGTCAGCCTAGCAGCCACTGATTAATAGGCTCATAGGTCTGAAAAAATAACTATTGTGGTAGGCCTTTGAGGTATAGGACTCTGAGTTACGCAGCATAGTTTAAGTCATAGCTGACTGATACAGAAAATGAGACTCTTCTAGGCAGGGAAAGGTTCTCAGCACCACATCTGTTTTGTAAGAAAATCTCCCGCAAATGGGCTAGAGTCTATCTTATTTTCAGCGGGGTGTGGGGTCGAGATTTAGGGAAGTAGCTCATATGCTTTTCTTTGTAATCGAACATGCGCCAACGGGTATTCCCCTGGACGTTTCAAATCTATTGCATGCATGATAAAATTTTAACACTCTGTTGCCAGTGATGGTTGGGTGGATGGGATAGGAACGGGTGTGTGTGTAAGAGTTTTAAAGCCAGTCTTCCCTTGACTCTCTTCTCTTCAGACGTCATTACTACTGTGAACTTAGAATGGATCCTTCACGTGTGTGCATTGCCCTTCTCTTCATTCATGTACGTATTTCTACAAATAAAAGCCAGAATTTATTTCACAAAGAACGCACAGATACAGCAGTCCGTTCTTTTACCCGCTGACTGGTTTGGTTTAGTTGCTTAGTTGTGTCTGACTCTGTGCGACCCCATGGACTGTAGCCCGCCGGCGTCCTCTGCCCATGGGATTCTCCAGGCTAGAATCCTGGAGTGGGTTGCCATTTCCTCCTCCAATATGCTGACTAGATGTCACAAATAATAATTCAAAATCTCTTCCCTTTCCTGAAGCTGCTGCTGCTATGATTCCCCGACACTTTACAAACGGCCTGTTTGACAAAAAGCATTTTTATCAGCTGAAAGAAAAATAGACTAAAATTACCACAACATCCATTTTCAGGCAGGAGATTTGAGGCATTTTGTGTCTCCTTAACGGATGATAATTTTTCGACTCCAGAAGGAAGCTGTTTTCCAAAGAGATGTTTCTCCTGCCGGAGTCAAACTTCCACTAATTAAAACCAAACAAGTGACTTGATTTAGAGGCTGACACCATCCCAGCTGTGTGCACACAGCCCTGTTTGTTTGTTTTTGACTTTCTGGATGAAAAAAGTCAAAGTGGCTGGATGAAGGAGGGAAGAAAAATGAGCCGTTTCGAAAATAAATCCTGCTGCGTACATTTGTAATTAAGCTCCGAAGAAAGACTTGTGTAAATGTGAGTTAAACTGTAAATGCCTTAATAGAACCCAATTAGTTATGCATTTGGAAACTTTAGTGTTGTAAATGTGGAAATCTCTGTTTTGGTGATACGTCTGCCAGCTCAAAGAAACAGAATTTCAGCGCTGTCGCTCCGGGGTGGACGAAGCCCGTATGTCTGGGCAGAGAGAAGGTTGCTGGCTGATTCTGGAATTTTCTCGCCAATGCTGGCCCCAACTCCTTCTTAAAAGATGTCAGGTTTCTTCATCCTTTTGTGTGTTCCCCTCCCCTGAGCCCGTACCCCAGGACAGCTGTCTCTGCCTGTCCTCCAGTTCTGGTCCTTTGATGGGGATTGTATTAGGAAACTCATGCAACCCAACCAGGACTATGGACTCTTTTTGGAGACGATTTCCACNNCCCCCCCCCCCCCCCCCCCCCGCACCGCCGTGAGGCTTGTCTTCTGGGAAACATCTCATCGTTCCTAAGAGAAGACCAGAAAACTAGGTCATCTTCTGGATTCTCTCAACATAAGAGCATCCGGAAAACTCGCCTCCGAGATTTACCCAGTGGGACTTCCGGAAACAGGTGTTATAGGAGAAGACCGGGCTCAGAAAGGGATCAGGATTTTGTTTTAGTGACCCATGCATGAGTTTTCAAGGCATGAAGACAATGAAAAGTCAGAGGAGCCGGGGTCTTCCAGAGAGACCGCTGAGGAGTTACAGGAGAGAGAGCTGAGCGGTTAGAATAAGGGGGTGTCTCAGAAGAAGGTGGACTTCAGTGGTCCCTCATCCGCTGAGAGTCACGTCGGAGGACGGAAGGGAAAGAGGTGCGTGTTCATCAGAGGCAAAGCAAATGAGCTCAAGTCTTTTGGGTTTCAGTCACTAAAGTCGCGTCCACCTCTTTGTGACCTCATGGTCTACAGCACGCCAGGCCTCCCTGTCCATCACCATCTCCTGGAGGTTGCTCAAACTCATGTCCATTGAGTCAGTGATGCCATGTGGACATCTCATCCTCTGTCGTCCCCTTCTCCTTTTGCCTTCAACCTTTCCCAGCATTGGGGTCTTTTCAAACGAATCAGCTCTTTGCACCAGGTGGCCAAAGGATTGGAGCTCCAGCTTCAGCATCCATCCTTCCAATGAATATTCAGGGTTGATTTCCTTTGGGATGGACTGGTTGGATCTCCTTGCAGTTCCAGGGACTCTCAAGAGTCTTCTCCAACACCACAGTTCAAAAGCATCGATTCTTCAGCACTCAGCCTTCTTTGTGGTCCAACTCTCGAATCCATTCATGACCACTGGGAAAACCACAGCTTTGATTATATGCACATGACCGCAAGTCTCTCAGTTTAAAAACTCCCCACTCATTATCTCATAGCGTCCATAGACAGGAAGCCTGAAAGGATGCCGTGTTCTTTGGTCAGAGCCTACGGAGTCTGTGATGGTGACTGCTGCATGGTTTCAGGACCCTCATCTAAGTTCACTGGTTGTTGGCAGAAGGCAGTTGCCTCCCACATTTTTTCACATGGCCATCTCCATGCTCAAAGCCAGCAACAGCCACACAAGCCTTTCTTAGGCTTTGAAGTGTTGACTTTCTCTGCTCTGCTCTCAGTAGGTAGAGAGCTACAAATGCCGTAGCTCATGTGGTCCTGTGGGGCGGGGGGAGTGACCTGGGTCATCAAGGACCGGCTCCATGGGGTCAGCAGGGAGGTGACCTTCACTGCACCTGCAAAGGAGCTGATATTCCGAGGTGTGACTGCAGATGGGGTGAAGCTCTGGGAAGACAAACATCTACCTACTCCGTCAGAAAAGGTAAATTTAGGAGGAAGTGGGGGATGAGGCTGGAGGACAGCTGGAAGGCAGAAAGGTAGGGAGATACAGGTTGGGAAGCAGGCAGGCAGATGGTTTTTTCTTTGGATGGGGTATTCTCCATTTGGGTTAATCTGGGCTGTGGGGCAAGAGGTCAGTGCCGGGGTGTGATCGGGCCATACTGCCTGCTCGCTGGTGGACCCTGGGGCAGTTCTTAAACTCTCAGTGCCTCAGCCGCTCAGCATGCGGAGGAGGATGAGGGAAGGAAATGAGTCTGCGGTTTTGAGCCTGAAGTGAGGTATTACAGACAGAACACATGCAACTGCACCCAGGGTATGGCAGGATCTTGGGCAGTGCCGGGTTGGGATGCCCTGAGAGACTCTGTGATTGTGCTCCTGGGAGGGTGGCGATGCCCCCAACAAGAGACGGACAGGAAGACGAGGAGCCCGGCTTCCAGGGGAGGGAGGATGATGCAGCCTCCGTGCTGGTGATCAGGCCACGGCCACAGTGATCTTGTGATAAAAATACAGCCTCCATGGTGGTGATGATAATGATGTGGGCACCGTGATAGTGTCATATAATACAGCCACTATGATATTAATCATAGTAACAGGGCCTCCATGGTGGTGATGATAATCACATGGCCCGTGGGGTGTGAGAGTCATACACCCCCATGATATTAATATAGTAACAGGGCCTCCATGGTGGTGATGATAATCACATGGCCCGTGGGGTGTGAGAGTCATACACCACCATGATATTAATGTAGTAACACGGCCTCCATGGTGGTGATGATAAAGCATGTCCCCCGTGTATTGTAATAGTAAATCTGCCACCATGATATTAATAAGATGTCCAATGTAGCAGTGTAACAGTAATCTAGCTACCGTGATGGCAGTAATAACACAGTCACCATGATAGTGTGATATTAATTCAGCTGACATGATGCTGATAATAAAAATATGGCCACCGTGATGGTGTAACAGTAATACAGCTGTCCAGATGGTTATGTAAGAGTCTGGCTCCCATGTTGGAAGAGACCTTGATGCTGGAAAGATTGAAGGCAGAAGAAGAGGGTGACAGAGGATGAGATGGTGGGATGGCATCACTGACTTGATGGCCATGAGTTGAGCAAACTCCGGGAGATGGTGAAGGACAGAGGATGAGATGGTGGGATGGCATCACTGACTTGATGGCCATGAGTTGAGCAAACTCCAGGAGATGGTGAAGGACAGAGTATGAGATGGTGGGATGGCATCACTGACTCTATGGCCATGAGTTGAGCAAACTCCAGGACATGGTGAAGGACAGAGGATGAGATGGTGGGACGGCATCACCGACTCGATGGACATGAGTTGAGAAAAGTCCAGGAGATGGTGAAGGACAGAGGCTGAGATGGTGGGATGGCATCACTGACTCTATGGCCATGAGTTGAGCAAACTCCAGGAGATAGTGAAGGACAGAGGATGAGATGGTGGGACGGCATCACCGACTCGATGGACATGAGTTGAGAAAAGTCCAGGAGATGGTGAAGGACAGAGGAGGAGATGGTGGGATGGCATCACTGACTCGATGGCCATGAGTCGAGCAAACTACAGGAGATGGTGAAGGACAGGGAAGCCTGGCCTGCTGCAGCCCGTGTGGTCACAAAGAGTCACAGACAAGTCAGCAACCAGACAACAGCAGCCACCATGGGGTGATCATAGGAACCCAGCCACCACGAGTGCAGGAGTGATAATGCCGTTACCATGAGCATAATGACAGGAATGAGTCAGCCGTCTACGTGCCTCTGGTCCACTGCTGAGCCCTGGACCGTCTGACGGTGGTGAGCCTTGCATGGGTCAGGAGCCAGCGAGGAGAGACTGGGACCCATCCTTGCAGAACCCTGGAGAGGGGCAGGACCCCAGCAGGGGTGGGCAGCCGTGTGTCCCCTGGGAAGCAGGGCTGGGGGCAGCAGGGGCCAAGCGGACACGGCTCCCGGGCCCTTCCCAGGCCCACGCCTGGGGATATACTACTCCGTGTTCACCCGGGGTCACCCCCTGAGGTCCCTTCATGGCCCCGTGACTGTGGTCTGCCGGCTGTGAAGTGTCCACATCCACGGTGTGTCCTGAGGGTTGGTTCTGTCCCATCTTCACGGTCCTGTGTGTGCTCTCCCCGCTGGGGTCACCGGTCCAGGCTGGAGAGGAGGCGGGGGTGTGCAAAGATGCATCTTCAGGGCTTTTCCTAACTGCCTTGTGGTCAAGTCACTGACAAGGTCTGCAGAGTTGGTGCCTCATGTACATCGGTTTGAGCTTCCCAGGAGGCACCAATGGTAAAGAACGTGCCTGCCAATGTAGGAGACACAGGTTCGATCCCTGGGTCGGGAAGATCCCCTGGAGGAGGAAATGGCAACACACCCCAGTCTTCTTGCCTGCGGAACCGCATGGACAGAGGAGCCTGGCGGGCAACAGTCCGTAAGGTTGCACAGAGTTTGACATGACTTCAGTGACTTAGCACACTCATACGGGGGTTTAGGGAGACATCACTGCTTTGCTTTGATTGCTGTAGTTCAATGCAAAGATGGCACGTCTTCTGTTCCTTTTCTCCTGATACAAATGTTGTTTCTGAGGCAGTAGAAGCTTGCACCAGTCCGTCCTAAAGGAAACCAACCCTGAGTATTCATTGGAAGGACTGATCCTGAAGCCCCAATACTTTGACCGCCTGATGGGAAGAGCTGACTCACTGGAAAAGACCCTGATGTGGGAAAGATTGAAGACGGGGAGAAGGGGACGGCAGAGGATGAGACAGTTGCATGGCATCACCGATTAAGTGGACATAAGTTTGAGCAAGCTCCAGGAGATAGGGAAGGACAGATCACGTAGACATGGTCTACATGGCGTGCTGTAGACCGTGGGGTCACAACGAGTTGGACACGGCTTAGCGACTGAGTAACAACTGCCAGAAGCTTAATAGCAGGAAAAATCAAAACCATTTTTTATGGAAGAACAGTTGGTATACAACATTAGGTTAGTTTCAGGCATACAGCAAAGTAATTCTGTTATACACAGATATACAAACATTTGGATTCTCATCTCTTATGGATTATTGCATATGTGTAAGCTGAGTTGCGTCCAACTCTTTGCGACCCCATGGACTGCAGCCCACCAGGCTCCTCTGTCCATGGGATTCTCCAGGCAAGAACACTGGAGTGGGTTGCCATGCCCTCCTCCAGGGGATCTTTCTGACCCAGGGATCTAACTGGCATCTCCCGTATCTCCTGCATTGGCAGGTGGATTCTTTACCACCAGCAACACTTTATTACGTGATGTTGAACATTGTCCCCTATGCTATACAGTAGGTCTTTATTGATTATTTTATGTATAGTAGTGTGTGTGTGTTAATCCCAAACACCTAATTTATCCCTCGGCCACCTTTTCCCTTTGGTGAACAGAACTTGGTTTTCTGTGTCAAACAGTCTGTTTCAGCTTTATAAATAGGTTTGTTTGTATCATTTTTTTTTTTTAGATTCCACAAATAAGTGACATCATATGGTATTTGTGTTTCTCTGTCTGATTTACCTCACAGAGTATGATCATCGCTAGGTCCATCCGTGTGGTTGCAAATGGCTTGATTCCGTCCTTTTTCATGGCTGAGTAGTATTCCACTGTCTGTATGTACCACATCCTTCTTATCCATTCCTCTGCCGACGGACATCTAGGTTGCTTCCATGTCCAGGCTATTTTGAATAGTGCAGCTATGTCCATTGGGGGGTGCATGTATTTTTTTGAATTATGGTTTTCTTGGGTGTATATGTCCACAAGTGGGATGCTGGGTTGTGTGTGATTTACTGTATTAGATCAGCCTCAGGTTTTACAATGTAGTGATTCAAAATGTGTATAGATTATACTCCATTTAAAGTTATTACAAAATGTCATAACCATTTTAAAATCATATGATTTTAAACGGGACTCCCAGTGCTGGTCATGAGGAAAGGAGCATCTTTCTTTGATGGGTTACTGCAACAAATGTTGGACAAGATGCAGAATGCAGGCATTGTAAAGCAGCTATGTTGTTCAGTCGCTCAGTCTTGTCTGACTCTGCGACCGCATGGACTGTCGCCCGCCAGGCCCCTCTGTCCGTGGGATTCTCCAGGCAAGAAGACTGGAGTGGGTTGCCATGCCCTCCTCCAGGGAATCTTCCCCACCCAGGGATTGAACCCAGGTCTCCTGAATTGGCAGGTGGGTTCTTAAAACACTGGACCACCAGGGAAGTTCTGCCACTCAAGTTTTGATGGAGGAATCCGTGTGCCGGACGCAGTTCTGACCCCAAGCAAATAATCTCGACCTTGTGGGTGGTGAGTTCAGTTTTCTCGTAGTGATTTCTGCCAAATACAGAGCATTGTGGTTCTCATAGCTGACCAAACATCTTCGTATATTGTGTTTGTAAAATATGGATCCTGGGGCAGGGATCTTCCTGTTATTGTAATTATTGCTCAGAAACATAATTACAAAACTTTATGAACGTGACATAAAGTCATCAGTGTGTTTGGCAGATTCATTAAGACTTGAAAAAGGCTTGGACAGGAGATTTAATGCCTCGCGAAGCCACTTAAAAGGAAGAGTAATAGGTTCATTATATCCGTGCCATAACATCTTAGGAAAGATAACGGTCAGCCTAGACGTATACGTCACGGTCTGTTTAATGAAAGTCACATCGCAGGGAGCAGGCAAGGAAAAATACAAGTGCGTGAAAATTTGTAAGCAGAGGAGATGGCCAAAGAAGTTTTAGGACCATTTGCAGAGCAGGGCTAGAGGAACAGGTGTAGAGAAGAAACGCGTGGACACCAAGTGCAGAAGGGAAGGGCGGGATGCGTTGGGAGATGGGGATTCACACAGATGCGCCGCTGATGTGTGTCTGCGTGACTTCAGTTCTGTCCGACACTTTGTGACCCTGTGGACTGTAGCCCCGCCAGGCTCCTCTGTCCATGGGATTCTCCAGGCAAGGATACAGGAGTGGGTTGCCGTTTCCTCCTCCAGGGGATCTTCCCGACCCAGGGACTGAACCTGGGTCTCCTGTTGTCTCCTGAACTGGCAGGCAGATTCCGTACCACCTGGGGAAGCCTTGAAGAACAGGATGGAGGCAGGTTCCTTAAAAGGCTAAATGTAGAATGACTGTATGATCCTGTAATCCCACTCCTACGCCAATACCCAGAGAAAACAGAAACTTTTTTTTGAATCAATAGAGTTTAATTTTTTCCTGTTTCCTTTTTGGAATTAAGACAAAGCAAGACAAGTTAGAGATTTGTCTTAGTTTTTTTCCTCAGCTCCCACCTAACCCTGCCATTTTTTTTTTTTTTTTAAATCATGCTTTTTGTGTGTGTGTGTGAAAGTTGCTCTTTGAGACCGCATGGACTATACAGGCCATGGGATTCTCCAGGCCAGAATCCTGGAGCGGGTAGCCTTTCCCTTCTCCAGGGGATCTTCCCGACCCAGGGGTCGAACCCAGGTCTCCTGCATTGCAGGCGGATTCTTTACCAGCTGAACCACCAGGGACACTCAAGAATCCTGGAGTGGGTAGCCTACCCCTTCTCCAGTGGATCTTCTTGACCCAGGAATTGAACTGGGGTCTCCTGCATTGCAGGCAGATTCTTTACCAACTGAGCCACTGGGAAAGCCCCAAAGTCTTTATTAAATTTGTTACAATGTTGCTTCTGCTTCATTTTTTTATTTTTTGACCTTGAGGCATGTGGGATTTCAGCTCCCCAGCCAGACTTCAAACCCATAGCCCCTGCATTGGAAGGTGAAGTCTTAACCATTGGGCTTCCAGGAAAGTCCCTACCATGTACTTTTAAACCCTGGAATCTCTCTACTTCATCCTTGATGGTTTTTTTTTTTTTACTCTTGCAGTTTTATCCACTGCCTCAAATCAGGGCTGTCCACCTCAGATGGCCACGTCCCTGATTTCTCTGGTTTCTGTTTTCAATTTGTGTTATGGGCCTGAAAACACCCAGGTCTGGATTATCTGCCTGCTGTTTCTCTTCAGGTCAATGCCAGTACTGTGTTCCACACTTTTTCTCAGCAGAGAAGAAAATACATTTGGCTTAAAAAAAAAAAAATGCATCGTGACTTCAACACGTCTCTTGTACAGAAAAGGCATTAATCGGTGTTATAAAGCTGCCCAGCATGGGCAGCCGAATTCCCCACCCCGCCATTGCTCAGTGATTAACTGAAATAGCTTTGTTTGTGCCTGGTTTGACAACAAAAACCATAGTTTTATTTAGTGGGATTTTAAAAATCAATAGAGGAGTAAGTGACACAGCTAATGTCAGAGAAGTGAGCTAAAACAAGACACGACAAGGGTTCACTGAACTTCCCTGGGGGTCCAGTGGTTAAGACTTCAGCCATCCAATGCAGGGGGTGTGGGTTCGATCCCTGCTCAAGTAGCTGAGATCCCACACTACTCCTGGCCAAAAAATATAAAACAGAAGCAATATTGTACCTAATTCAATAAAGACATTGAAAATGGTGCACATAAAAAAAAATCTTTCAAAAGAAGCAGGTTAAAAAATACAAGATGTTCTCATTCGGCAATCGTGGGCTCATGACTCTGAAATCTCATGAATCATCTGAAATTGTGTGCAGAACTTTGCTTATTGCGAGTAAATATAATGCCAACTCTCCAGGCATTGATGGCTTCCATGGAGGAGTCAAAGGTGCTTCTGGAGTCAGCTGTTACTATGATATAGTACACAGCCTAAATGAGTATCTTTGAGGAGGACTCCTCACTGCAGAATCTGATTCATTGTGCTGGGCTGCTCAAAGAGTCTTGTCTGACTCTTTGAGACCCCATGGACTGTAGCCCGCCGGACTCCTCTGTCCATGGAATTTCCCAGAGCAAGAATACTGGAGTGGGTTGCCATTTCCTCCTCCAGGGAAATCTTCCCCACCCAGGAATCGAACTCAGGGTCTCTTGCATTGCCGGTGGATTCTTTACCATCTGAGCCCCTAGGGTGGGGGGCATTTAGGTGGCTTGGGATGGAAGGGTGGCTTAGGGTGGTCTGCCCACCCCTCCTTGGGGGGCCACGTGCACCAACCCCACCCTGCTTTTGCTCCCAGCTCCTCAGAAGTGGTCTTTTTGTATCTTCTTGTTGATAATTTGTCTCAGCTGTGCAGGCAGGCGGTTATTGTCAGTCCCCTATAGTTTCTTTGTATTTTATTGCTGGAGGAGACTGCTTATGCAGGTGCAACCAGGGTCCTAGCTTGTTTCACCGTGTGTATATGTGTGTGTGTGTGTGTGTGTGTGTTCCTAGCCTGTTTCACTGTGTGTGTGTGTGTGTGTGTGTGTGTGGTATCTGACTCTCTGCAACCCTGTAGATTGCAGCCCACCAGGCCCCTCTGTCCCTGGGATTCTCCAGGCAAGAATACTAGAGTGGGTTGCCTTTTCCTCCTCCAGGGGATCTTCCCGACCCAGGGATCGAACCTGGGTCTCCCGCATTGGCAGGCAGATTCTTTATCACTGAGTCACCTGGAATAAGGCACAACTCCAGGAAGGGGCTTCATGGGTGTTGTGTAGTCGGCTCTGGATACGACTATGCTTATTCTCAGCTCTTGGTTACAGCTCACGGCTGGGTCTCCGTCCTCCTCACCCACTGAGCTTGACGCATGGCGTGGCCCGTCCCTCAGACTGTGAGTCCCCGTGTTGACGTTTTGGGGCCAAAAGACACAAATGGTTTTCAGTTTGAATACAGATCACAGAAATGTGGCCTGTGCACGGCGTTGCTTGCAGGGCATGTTCTTGTCCAAACGCGCTCTATCGTGTCTCCACGGGGCTTTTCAATTGCATCCCGTGACTCAGCTTTTCAGGGTTATGTTGCATTACATTGCGTTTTGGGTTCTATGGACTCCAAAATGAAGTTTGCCGCTTACAGTCCACAAACTGCCATATGGGACCTGCAAAGCCTGCTGTTGGCTATAACCTGTAAAAGCGTTTCCTTGGAAAACTGATGCATTCATGGGCGGGGGCGGCCATAACATTACCCTAGATGGGGCGGCTTAAACAACATTCACCCTCCTGCAGTCCTGGAGGCCGGAGGCTGAGACCCCCCAGGTGTGGGCAGGGCTGGTTCCTCCCGAGACCTCTCTCCTGGGCGTGTGGACGGCCGTCTCCTCCGAGTCCTCACAGGGCCATCCCTCTGTGTGTGTCTGTATCCCGGTCTCCTCTTCATGTAAGGCCCCCAGTCCTGTGGGATCGGGACCCAGCCTAATGCACAAAGGTTGTTTGTTTAAACTCGATGGCCTCTGAGTTTAAATAAGTCCCCATTCCGAAGGATCAGAACCCACCGTCATGACCTCCACCTTCATCTCCTCTCCAAAGACTCTTATCTCCAAATACAGCCCCACTCTGAGATCCTGGGGGGGTTAGAGCGTCAACATGTTAATTTCACGGGGACACAATTCACCGCACGGCAGATGACGATTTACTACGACCAGGTGGAACCGAACACCCATGTGTGTATTCAGCCTCCTTCTCTCAGTATTCCTGTGTCTGCTTTCCCACTGGGGGTGCACGGACCGTCACGTGCGTTCAGCAGCGAGCCTGAATTTATTTCCGAACCTCGGTTGTATAGCCTGTGCCAACGGTGTTAGCGGGATCCCAGTGAAACCACACACCTGGTTCTTTCGTTTTTCCTACTCATCGGGCGTTTCTGTGACAGAAGCCGCTCTGTTCTTCTGACTTGGTTTGCTGTTCATGACTCTTTGCATCTTGTCTTCACGTGATCTGAATATTCACGGGTTGCCCCTGGGTTATGGGGGAAAGAGGAGGTTCAGTGAGGAAAGTCAGGTTGGTCCGTGTTCCCGGACTTGTGAAGCCAAACGCACCTTGGTGCATCTTTGTTGTATGGTCTCTAACTTGACTCTCTGCAACCCCGTGGATGGTAGCCCACCAGGCTCCTCTGTCCATGGGGATTCTCCAGGCCAGAATACTGGACTGGGTTGCCGTTTCCTCTTCCAGGGGATCTTCCCGACCCAGGGATGGAACCCCCATCTCCTGCTTGGCAGGCGGGTTCTTTACCACTGAGTCACGTAGGAAGTCCACATCTTTCATTAGGGTCTTCCTGGCTCTGAACCTCATGATTCACAATTAATCATCAGTGGATTGTTGATGCTTTTCATCCTTCTTAGGATCCGTTTAAGGATGAAAAACATTTGTGAGTATACTCACCTTCGAAAGCGTCAAAACTGAAAGTCACTCAGTCGTGTCCGCCTCTTTGCGACCCCATGGACTGTATAGCCCACCAGGCTCCTCTGTCTGTGGGATTCTCCAGGCAAGAATACTGGAGTGGGTTGCCAGTTCTTCCCCGGTGGCTCAGTTAGTAAAGAATCCGCCTGCAATGTGGGAGACCTGGGTTCCCTCCCTGGGTTGGGAAGATCCCCTGGAGAAGGGGAAGGCTACCCACTCCAATATTCTGGCCTGGAAAATTCCGTGGACTGTATGGTCCATGGGGTCGCAGAGAGTCAGACACGACGGAGTGACTTTCACTTTCACTTCACTTTCTCCAGGGGATCTTCACAAACCAGGGATCGAACCTGGGTCTCCTGTGTTGAAGGCAGATTCTTTACCGTCTGAATCACCAGGGAAGCTCTATTTAGTCACCTTAGAAAAATGGGGAAATATTATGTCATAAAGCCCCAGTTTGTCTCTTCCTCCAGCTTTTTAATCTAGTAAGTAATGCAATTTTGAAAGTGGTGCTCACATAATGTGTGTGTGTGTATAAACTGTGTGTGTCCTAATTATGTAAGTAATTTTAAAATATATTTGTTTATTCACCCGTGCTGGGTCTTAGTTGTGGCATGTGATATCTTTTAATTGCACCATGCAGACTCTTAATTGAAGCATGTGGAATATAGTTCCCTGACCAAGGATTGAACCTGGGCCCCCTGCATTGGGAGCTCAGATTCCTAGCCACTGGACCAGCCAGGAAGTCTTTTTGTAAATAACTAAATATGTTATTTATGCTTTATATTGCTGTACATCACATCATGTAGATGTGTGGTAAGACATTTCATATTATGTAGGGAGTTTCTGTCTTTAAAGAAATTGTAAAGTACCTTTGTATAATATTTGTTACAGGAGTAGAATATATTGATCTGCATTTGGAGTATAATTTTTTTTTCTGTCGTTAACTTCTTAGCTTCTTTTTTTCATTTATTTTTGGGGTATAATTCTTGACATTCATAATTGTTATAGAATGTTGGCCACATTCCCTGTGTTGTACAAAATGTCCTCAGAGCTTATTTTATACACAGTGGTTTATATCTCTCTAGTCTGCTTTGAGATAGCCACTATTGTGTTGTATTTTTTAGATGCTACATATAAGTGATATCATATGGTATTAATATTAGCCTTTCCGACTTCGTACGATAATCTCTAGGTCCATCCATGTTACTGCAGTTGGCATTAGTTCATTTTTTTCTATGGCTGAGTAATAAAGCTGAGAGCTGAAGAACAGATGCTTTTGAACTGTGGTGTGGGAGAAGACTCTTTAAAGTCCCTTCCCTTGGACTGCAAGGAGATCCAACCAGTCCATCCTAAAGGAAATCCGTCCTGAGTGTTCATTGGAAGGACTGATGTTGAAGCTGAAACTCCAATCCTCTGGCCACCTGATGCGAAGAGCAGACTCATTAGAAAAGACCCTGATGCTGGGGAAGATTGGGGGCGGGAGGAGAAAGGGACGGCAGAGGATGAGATGGTTGGATGGCATCACCGACTCCTTGGACATGGGTTTGGGTGGACTCCGGGAGTTGGTGATGGACAGGGAGGCCTGGCGTGCTGCAGTCCATGGGGTCGCAGAGAGTCGGACACGACTGACCGACTGAACTGAACTGAATATTCCACTGTATGTAGATGCCACATCATCTTCATCTATTCCTTGTCGAGGGACATTTAGGTTGCTTCCATGTCCTGGCCATTGTGAGCAGAGGTGCTCTGAACATAAGGGTACGTGTATCTTTTCAGAGTTTTGTATGGACGTGTGCCTTGGGCTGGGGTTGCGGGATCATATGATGACTGTGTTTTTCACTCTTTGAGGAACTTCCATAGTGTTTTCCACACTGGCTGCACCCACTTACATTCTCACCAATAGTATATGCGTACGATGTGGTTTTTACAAAAAAGTTAAAGAGCATCTAGTGAGTTTCTTTCAAACCTGCCATGTAACTTGCGAGGAATCAGTTTGATTCACGATAGAACAGACTCTTCACCCCTTGACAGGTGGGCATAACATGGCGATAGTTATGGCAGAGAATCTGCCTGCGAATGCAGAAGACAGGAGAGATGTAGGTTCGATCCCTGGGTTGGGAAGATCCCCTGGAGGAGGAAATGGCAACCCACTCCAGGATTCTTGCCTGGAAGATCCCATGGACTCAGGAGCGGGCTACAGTCCATGGGGTCGCAAAGAGTGAGACACGGCTGAGCGACTGAACTGGACTGAACTGAGAAAGCTAGGGAACAGAAGACAAAGCGCCAAGGTAGAGTCAATATTTGGAGAGGGAGAACAGGAACACTTTGTTCCAACAGCTGTGTGTTTCTTTTTGGAAGTCGGGACTTGGTTTGCCACACTGTGTGACTCGCAGACATGCAGCAAGATGATTCAGTTACACCTACATAGATGTATTCCTCTTCATATCCTCTTTGATTATGTTTTATCACAGGGATATTGCATATAGTTCTGTGTGCTACTCACGATGACCTTGTTGTTTATCGCTTCTAAATATAATGGTTTGTCTGATGGCTGTAACGTTTGAATTTTTATTTTCCACTGGGATATAGCCAATTAACAGTGTTGTGATGGTTTCAGGTGGATAGCAAAGGGACTCAGCTGTACATACATATACCTGTATCCATCTCCCCCAAACTCCCCTCCCTTCCAGGCTGCCACATGACATTGAGCAGAGTCCATTGAGTCGGTGATGCCATCCAACCACCTCATCCTCTGTCGTCCCCTTCTCCTCCCACCTTCAATCTTTCCTAGCACCAGGGTCTTTTCCAATGAGTCAGTTTGTCGCCATCAGGTGGCCAAAGTATTGGAGCCTCAGCTTCAGCATCAGTCCTTCTAACGAATATTCAGCACTGCTTTCCTTCAGGATCGACTGGTTGGATCTCCTTGCAGTCCAAGGGACTCTCAAGAGTCTTCTCCAACACCACAGTTCAAAAGCATCAATTCTCCGGCACTTAGCATTCTTTCTGGTCCAACTCTCACATCCAGACATGACCACTGGAAAAACCATAGCCTTGACTAGACGGACCTTTGTTGGCAAAGTAATGTCTCTGCTTTTTAATATGCTGTCTAGGTTGGTCATAACTTTCCTTCCAAGGAGTAAGCGTCTTTTAATTTCATGGCTGCAGTCACCATCTGCAGTGATTTTGGAGCCCAGAAAAATAAAGTCTGACACTGTTTCCACCGTTTCCCCATCTATGTGCCGTGAAGTGATGGGACCGGATGCCATGATCTTAGTTTTCTGAATGTTGAGCTTTAAGCCAACTTTTTCACTCTCCTCTTTCACTTTCATCAAGAGGCTTTTTAGTTCCTCTTTGCTTTCTGCCATAAGGGTGGTGTCATCTGCATATCTGAGATTACTGAAATTTCTCCCGGCAATCTTGATTCCAGCTTGTGCTTCCTCCAGCCCAGCATTTCTCATGATGAACTCTGCATGGAAGTTAAATAAGCAGGGTGACAATATACAGCCTTGATGCACTCCTTTCCCAATCTTGAACTAGTCCATTATTTCATGTCCGGTTCTAACTGTTGCTTCTTGACCTGCATTCAGATTTGTCAGGTCAGGTGATCTGGTATGCCCATCTCTTTCAGAATCTTCCACAGTTTGTTATGATACACACATTCAAAGGCTTTGGCATAGTCAATAAAGCAGAAGGAGATGTTTTTCTGGAACTCTCTTGCTTTTTCTATGATCCAGCGGATGTTGGCAATTCAATTCCTGGTTCCTCAGCCTTTTCTAAATCTGGCTCGAACATCTGGAAGTTCTCGGTTCACGTACTGTTGAAGCCTGGCTTGGAGAATTTTCAGCATTACCTTGCTAGCGTTCTCCCTTTTAAATATAGTGGTGTGTGCATGTGCTGGCTGTATTTTTTCACAGAAATCGTTGAGAACTCGCCCAGTGAGGGCACCTCAGGTGATCCGTCCTGCTTGTTCAGACGGCCTCATTTCCTCTCCGGAGGCCGCGAGGCAGGTGTCGGGGAGGATTAAAAATAAATGCAGTCAGAGCGAGGCACACCCACGGGAGCAGCTGGGACCTGCAGAGAAAGCGCACCCCGTGAGCTGGGCCCCCCTGCCGCCCCAGGCTGCTGTCTGCACCCCGGGAGGGAGGCAGCCTTGCTGGTGGGGGAAGAGGGGGCTTTGGGAGGGAGAGGGCAGGGGGGTTTCAAGCCTAGGTCAGCGCCTTCATGAGCCATCACGTCCTGCGCTGAGTTTGACCCCAGATGCATGAATGACTGGGGGAGGGGGATGTTTTCATCCTGAAGTCTGTGCTCCAGGACTGGTTCATTGTTTCTTTGCAAAATGGGCTTTCTGTGGGCGGAGAATGCATACACATGTATGTTTGGCTGAGTCCCTTCGCCATTCACCTGAAATCCTCACGATGTAGTTAATGGTCTCTACCCTGATACAAAGTGTTCTTGCTGTTAAAAATAAGCTTCCTGTGAAGTGGGTAGGAAGGTGTGGCAATCACAGTTATGGTAACTCCAACAAACAGATTCTAATGTTTTGATGGCAACGTGGTGGGGGCGGGGGAGGCAGGCAAAATTGGGGGGAGATAAAGGCAGGAAAATGGGGGGAGGGGAAGGCAGGCAAAAGTGGGGGTCAAGGAAGGAAAATGTGGGAGAAGGCAGGCAAAATAGGGGTGTTCGTGTTAGTAGCTCAGTCGTGTCTGACTCCTTGCAACCCCATGGACTGTCGCCTGCCAGACTCCTCTGTCCATGGGCATTCTCCAGGCAAGACTACTGGAGTGGGTGGCCATGCCCTCCTCCAGGGGATCTTCCTGACCCAGGGACTGAACCTGGGTCTCAAAATTGCAGAGGAGAAAGGCAGGCAAAAAGGGAGGAGGGCACGCAAAAATTAAGATGAAGGCGGGCAAAATGGGGAAAGTGTAGGGAGGGGCCTGTGTAGACACGTCCAAGGTCTGGAAGAGCATCCATCTTGTCTCCCTACGTACGTGTCACTGGTGGGAACACGCTGCCCCCACTTCCTGCCTGGAGCCCGTGACCCCGCGGAGACGGGCAGTCAGTCTGGGTCAAGTGTGAGCCTGGCACCCGTGTGTTGCTTCAGCTTTCGAGCCGCCCGGCTGAGAGATGCTAGAGAGGTGAGAATATCAAAGGGGAGGAAGGAAGGCAGTGAACGAGCGAAAGATGAGAGGGACTTCCGTGGTGGGCCAGTGATTTAAGACTTCAGCTTCCAGTGCAGGGGATGCGGGTTCAATCCCTGCTCAGGGAGCTTAGATCGTACATGCTGGGAGGCCAAAATAACTAGCACATAAGACAGAAGAAATATGGTAACAGATTCAGTAAAGGCTTTAGAAATGGTCCATGGCAAAAAGAAGAAGAAGAAGAAGAAGAAAGAGCAGATCCTGAAATGTAGGAAGCATCTTCATTGACCCTCGGCTGGCTCTGGGACCCAGAGCAGTCAAGGTCAGACAGCTAGTGAGGCCAGCTCTGTGTTTGGAGGGGAAAAGAGCAGATGCTCGTGATGGTTGGGAATTCCATCTGTCGACATTCAGGGCAGGAACACTTGTCGCCCGTGGCAGAAATGTGGGAGTTTGTTCTAGTGCTGGGTGGGTTTGGGAAAAATCTGACAGGTTCAGATATGAGACCAATGCAGTATTTTCCATCACATCTGTTCTCCTGAAGGAAAAGTCGCTCAGTCATGTCTGACTCTTTGCGACCCCAGGGACTATACAGTCCATGGGATTCTCCAGGCCAGAATACTGGAGTGAGTAGCCTTTCCCTTCTCCAGGGGATCTTCCCTAACCCAAGGGTCAAATCCAGGTCTCCCGCATTGCAGACGGATTCTTTACCATCTGAGCCACGAGGGAAACCCGTAATACATATAATATACATACAATTGGTGTATGATATGACATAACACATAATATATAACATACAATTAACCTATATTAACATCCTATAACCACTTAAACTATGTCCATCCCATCTCAATAAAGCTGGGAAAAAAAAAAAAACAGAAAGCATTGATATTTAAAAACAAATGAAAAGAAAGTGAAGTCGCTCAGTCATGTCCGACTCTTTGTGACCCCGTGGACTGTAGCCCTCCAGGGTCCTCCGTCCATGGGATTCTCCAGGCAAGAATACTGGAGCGGGGTTGCCATTTCCTTCTCCAGGGGATCTTCCTGACCCAGGGATTGAACCTGGGTCTCCTGCATCACACACAGATGCTGTACCCTCTGAGCTACCAGGGAAGCCCAAAAAAAGCCAAACAAAATATTGCATTGGCCAAAAGGTTCCTTTGGGTTTTGAAGAAAACGTTTCAGTCAACCCAAGGCGAATGAAAGCCCTGGTACAAGGAGGTGTGACGTCATTTCCCTGGGAGACCCTTGAGCTCCTCACGTCGGGGGAGACAGCTGTCAGTTTCTCGAAGCTCCCGGAACTGCAGGCAGGGCTCTGGTTTTCGTGACGTGAGCACCAGGGCTGTGGATTCCATGAGAGGAGACCCCGGAGAAGAGCCGGCATCTAGGTGTGATCTCCCCCGCCCACGCCATCTACTTCTTGGCGGCCTGGCTGTCTGCCCGAATCCATGTCTTGGAGAAGCTGTGCTTTCCTCTGTTTGAAGCTGAGTCTAGATTTTTATGAAGGAAACCACCTGCCTGTTAAGTCTTGTTAAATGCCTCGACATGCCCGCCGGGAGAAAAGAAGCAATAGTGATGGGTTGTAGAAAACCTTGGTGGGGAATTAGTTATGACAATAATTCTGCCGGAGGATATGGGTCTAGGTACCAGCTATGTCACTTCTTTTTTCTTTTAAACTTTGTATTTTGTATCGGGGTATAGCTGATCAAGAATGCTGTGATGGTTTCAGGTGGACCGCCAAGGGACTCAGCCTTACATATATGTGTATTGATTCTCCCCCCAGCTCCCCTCCCATCCCGGCTGCCACGTGACATTTAGCAGACTTCCCTGTGCTGTCCAGCAGGTCCTTGCTGGTCCTCCATGTTAAATCCAGCAGTGTGTCCATGTCCATCCCAGACTCCCTGATTATCCCTTCCTCCAAGCCCCAGCAACCATAAATTCATTCTCAAAGTCTGTGAGTTCCTGTCTCTTTTGTAAGTAAGTTTATGTGTATCTTTTAGGATTCCTCACATAAGGGAC
This sequence comes from Axis porcinus, assembly GCA_003798545.1. Lineage (NCBI taxonomy): Eukaryota > Metazoa > Chordata > Mammalia > Artiodactyla > Cervidae > Axis > Axis porcinus. The sequence goes on from QQTR01068743.1 coordinate 985,347, forward strand.
ATCATAGGCTATGTCTCCTTTCCTGTCTGACTCACTCACTTTACTCAGCAGGACGATCTCTAGGTCCATCCATATTTCTGCAAGTGGCACTGTTTCATTCTTTTTTATGGCTGCGTAGTATTCCACTGTATATATGAACATCATCTTTATCCGTTCCTCTATGTATGGACATTTAGGTTGCTTCCATGACTTGCTATTGTAAACAGTGCTGCAATGAAGACTAGGGTGCATATATCTTTTTGGACCATGTTTTTTTTTTTTTCCAGGTGTATACCCAGGAGTGGGATTGCAGGATGATACGATAGGTCTATTTTTAGTTTTCTAAGGGACCTCCATCTGGTCCTCGATTCCAGCTATGTCTCTTCTTGACCGTGTGTGGTCAGCAGAATCACGACCCCCAAAAATGTCCAGTTCCTACTTCCTAACTCCCAGAACATATGGGTATGTTCCTGTATGTGGCAGAAGGGAATTACAGTAGCAGGTGGAGTTTAGGTCGGTCAGGAGCTGACCTTAAGACGGCGATGATCCTGAATTACCCAGATGGGCTCAGTGTAAGCACAGGGTCCTTAAAATTGGATGAGGGAGGAAGAAGGAAGGGGTTAAGAAGGAAGGGGAGCATGATGTGATGTGTGGATAGTGGCAGCCTTGGTGGGCCTTGAGGCTTCAGGAAGGGACCACAGAGCTAAGAAATGTGGGTAGTGCCTAGAGGCCAGAAAAGGCAAGGAACAAAATCTCAACTGGTGCTTCTAGAAGGAACCACCCCACTGACGCCTGAAATTTAGCTCTGTGAGGCTTCTGACCCACAGACCCATGAGATGCTATGTGTGGAATAGCCATCGGAAAGAAATGCACACATAGATGGCTCATTAAATCGTTTTTTAAGGTTTTTTTCTTGTTGTTGTTGTTGTTACATGGACCAGTTTTTAAAGTCTTCATTTTTTCACTGTGTCACTCACTTCATTCAGTGTGATCATCACTAGATCCATCCGTGTCGCTGCCAATGGCACTGGGCCATTCTTTTTTCACGGCCGAGTAATATTCCACTGTATACATGTACCACACCTTCTTTCTCCATTCTTCTCTTGATGGACATTTAAGTTGTTCTCGCATCTTGGCAATCGTCAATAGCACTGCTATGGACACTGGGGTGCATGTGTCTTTTTGAATATATAGTTTCGTCCGAATATATGCCCAGGAGTGAAATTGCTGGATCGTACGTATGGTAGTTCTGTGTTTAATGCTTTAAACACCCTCCATCCTGTTCTCCATGGTGGATACTCCAGTTTACAGTCACACCAACAGTGTATGAGAGAGTTCCCACTTCTCCAGACCTTCTCCGGCATTTATTGCTTGCACATTTTTTGACAACAACCATTTGGACCAGTGTGAGGTGCTACCTTATCATACTTTGAGCCAAATTTCTTATAAGTGTGTATGATGGGCGTCTTTTTATGTTCCTATTGACCACCTGTGTGTCTTCTTTGGGACTTCCCTGATAGCTCAGCTGGTAAAGAATCCGCCTGCAATGCAGGAGGCCACGGTTCGATTCCTGGGTTGGGAAGATCCCCTGGAGAAGGGAACGGCCACCCACTCCAGTATTCTGGCCTGGAGAATCCCATGGACTGTATAGTTCCTGTGGTCACAAAGAGTCAGACACGACTGAATGACTTTCACTTTCAAGTCTTCTTTGGACCTAGATGTTTACTTAGGTCTTCTGCCCACTCCCCCCCGCCCAAGTTCATTTAAAACTTTTTTTCTTTTCTTTTCTTTTGGCTGCTCTTCGTGTGCCGACATTTCTGTGGCTGTAGCCTCCAGGGGCTACTCTCTAGTTGCGGTACATGGGCTTCTCATTGCGGTGGTCTCCCTTGTTGCAGACCACCGGCTCTAGGGCTCGTGGGCTTAAGTAGCTGCAGCATGCAGGCTTGGCTGCCCCTTGGCATACATGATCTTCCCAGACCAGGATTCGAACTTGTGTATCCTGTGTTGACAGGCAGATTCTTAACCACTCGACCACCACGGAAGCCTGAGTGTGGGCTTCTAACCTTACATTTTTCTTCCCGTCCCAAAGGACCAATTTTGTCTCTGAGACCCCTCTGCACTCCCTATAAGGAGCAAAGACTCTTATTGGAATACATGGACATATTTCCCAAACTTGGGGAAGCTAGAGTGGCCATCCTCCTATGTCACTCTTCGGGTTTTTCCAACAGACAAGGACCGATTTTCAGTTCCCATCGTCTGTGCTGTGCCGGTTTAAAGAGCTCCCGAGAGTGACGGCTTTTAACAGACTCCTTGCTGATGCTGAGGGGCTTGGATGCCGGCGTTCATCTGGCTTGCAGCATCTTTTGCCTTCAAAGCCGCCTCGCTGAATAAGCCCGATGCGCAGGGCACCGGGCGATGCCGGAAAGCCTGCCAGGATCAGTCCCGGTTGCAGAGGAATGTTAATTAAAAGTCAGCCCTGATGGGCACACCTCTTGCTGTGCCCCGTCCCCGCACGGAGGATGCCTTTAATCACGTGCGGTTTTGCCGTATCCGCGGTGACCCATTTCACAGCATGTTGTCATCCTGCGAGCCGCCGTCTCTCCACTGGATGGAAGGAGTGAGTAATAAAATGTTCCAGAGTCGTGGAGATGGGTAGGGTTTTGACGTCTGAGAGCCTGGAATCCTACTTCAGACTTTGCTGTCCGTCTTAGCTGGGGTGTCTTCTCGGAGACCCTCAGCATCGCTAAACCCCAGTTTCCTGCTTTATAGGGTGGAGACCACAGTCATTAGATTCACGTTTACAAAAAGGATTAAAACAGGGCTTCCCTGCTGGCTCTGTGGTAAAGAATCTGCCTGTCAATGCGGGCCTCCCTGTCTGTCAATGCAGGGGACACAGATTCCAGCCCTGGTATGAGAGGATCCATCACGTGCCTTGGAGGAACTCAGCCCATGCACCACAACTATTTATTTTTAACTTAAACTTTTTTTTTTTTACTTGAAGGACAATTTGCCTTGCAGTATTGTGTGGGTTTCTGCCAAACAGCCACATGAATCAGCCATAGGTTTGCCCACGTTCCCTCCCTCTTGACTTTCCCTCCCACCTCCCACCCCATCCCACCCCACTAAGTTGTCCCAGAGCCCAAGTTTGAGTTCCCAAAGTCATATTGCAAATTCCCACTGGCTGTCTATTTTACATCAGTTCAGTTGCTGCAACTGACTCTGCAACCCCACGGGCTGTAGCATGCCAGGCTTCCCTGTCCATCACCAACTCTGTTTTTAGGTTTTTCAAGGCGTCTCCATTCTGTTCTCCATAGCGGATGCACCAATTTACATTTCCACCAACAGTGCAAGAGGCTTCCCTTTAATATATACACTTCCTTTCAATGTATAGTATTTAATATATAATAATATTTTGCATATAGATATGTGTATTCATAGGAGCTTTCCAGGTGGGTCCACTGGTAAAGAATCCACCTGCGATGCAGAAGACCCCAATTCAAACCCTGGGTTGGGAAGATCCCCTGGAGAAGGGATAGACTATGCACTCCAGTATTCTTGGAGAATTTCATGGACAGAGGAGCCTGGTGGGCTACAGTCCACGAGGTCGCAAAGAGTCCGACACGACTGAGTGAGTAAGCAGAGAACAGCATGTGTGTGCGTGTATATATATATATGTACACACGTGCATAGATATATTCTTAGTTTTCTCCTTGTAGGTTATTATAAAATATTGGGTATAGTTCCCTGTGCTATATGGTAGGTCCTTGTGGATTATTTTACACATAGTGAAAGTGAAAGTCGCTCAGTCGTGTCCGACTCTTTGCAACCCCTGGACTATACAGCCCATGGAATTCTCCAGGCCGGAATACTAGAGTGGGTAGCCTCTCCCTTCTCCAGGGGATCGTCCCAACCCAGGGATGGAACCCAGGTCTCCTGCATTGCAGGCGGATTCTTTACCAGTTGAGCCATAAGGGGAAGCCCAAGAATACTGGAGTGCATAGTCTATCCCTTCTCCAGCGGACCTTCCCAACCAGGGAATTGAACCGGGGTCTCCTGCATTGCAGGCGGGTTCTTTACCAACTGAGTCACGAGGGAAGCCCTTTATACATGGTAGTGTGTATCTATTAATCCCTTAGTCCTAGTTTATCCTTTTTCTCTTTCCCTCTAGTAACCATAAATCTGTTCCCTATGTGTGCGAGTCTATTTCTGATTTGTAAATGAGTCCACTCATCCCCTGCCACCCCCCGCCCTTTTTAGATTCCACATAGAAGTGATATCACATGATATTTCTCTTCCTCTGTCTGGCCTACATCACCGAGTATGAGAATCTCTAGGTCCATGCATGTTGCTGCCAATGGCATGACTCCAGTCTTGGTGGGTCAGTAATACTCCATCGTACATGTGGGCCACGTCGACTTTACCCGTCCATCTCTTAATGGACGCTTAGGTTGCTTCCGTGTCTTGCCTGTCGTGAACAGGGCTGCTATATAAACACTGATACACGTGTATCTTTTTGGGTGTTTTTGTTTTCTTCAGATATATATGCAGGAGTGGAGTAGACTTGTGTTTTAAAAAACAATGTTTTAAAAAATGTAGAATAGTTTTAGGTTGTCGGAAAGGTTGGGGGATCATACAGACAATTGTTACAGTGTCCACAGCATTTTGCCCCATGTTATTTATATCCCTCCCTGGGATCCCTGGGTCCCCCCGTGGGGTTGTCTGTTTGGGCAGCCTCTGCTGACGATATACCCACACCTGCGTGCTTTCAGATGACGCAGCCCGTTGGGAAGTCAGAGGGACTCGGTGAGAAATGAGGATCTCACGGACCGAGGAAGGAACGCACAGTGATATTAATATAACGTTGCAACTGTGTGGAGGGTGACGTTCTTAGGTGTTGTATATATTTCTCTTAGAATTAGAGCAGCTTTTGAATTCGCCCAGAGCATGTAACTCTCATGATGTCTCTGCCTCCCTGTCTGTATTTATACAATAAACCTCTTCTACTCGTGGCTCAGAATCTGCCTGCAATGCAGGAGATGCGGGTTCGACCCCGGGGACGGGAAGATCCCCTGGACGAGGACATGGCAACCCACTCCAGTATTCCTGCCTGGAGCATCCCATGGACAGAGGAGCCTGGCGGGCTACAGTCCACGGGGCCCCAATGACTCAGACACGCCTGAGTGACTAACGCTTTCACTTTCACAGACACCTCTCATCACAGTCCTATAAAAGCATCTTTTCAAAGGATTATGCTGTGCCTTCTAGACTTTTTATTCCAGGAGCATGTTCTCAAATGCTTTTCCCTTCTTAATCCCATTTTCTATGCAAGGGATTCAGTCCCTGGTCCTGGCAAGACTAATTTGAGGTTTTGGCACAAAGACCCAGATATCAAAAGAATGAGCTGGCTTTGCTCACAGCCCTGTTAGAAGTCAACCCACACCCAGCTCGTCCTACATTTCTGATGAGCCCTCCTGGCTCCTTGGAAGGTCAGTGGCAGAACCATCTTCACATACTTCCCAGGTAGCTTTGGCATCAGCCTCCTACCACCAAGGGCTTTGTCTGTCTGGTAACCTCAGCTCTGCGCTTTCTCCAAATTCCAGGGACGTGTTCTGGGTTGCGGGCAGACTGCAGCTCGGCTCGGCGGTGATCAAGACGGTCCCTTCCAGGGCGTGGAGAGAAGGGAGCCCTCCTGCAGAATTGCTGGGAAAGGAAGAAAGGAAACTGGCGTGGCCACGAGGCAGAGAACAGCACTGAATTTCCTTAAAAAACTAGACAGAGTCACCATGTGACCCTGCCATCCCACTCCTCAGCATAGACCCAGACAAAATGATGATTCAAAAAAAGATACACGCACCCCCAGCTGGTCACAGGAGCGCTATTTACAATAGCCAGGACATGCAAAACAACCTAAGCGTGCATCAACAGCTGGATGCAAGAAGAGCTGGTACATAAAGACAATGGAATGTTACTCAGCCATAAAAAAAAAAAAAAAGGAAATAATAGCCTTTGCAGCACCATGCTGGATCTAGAGACTGTCATAGTAAGTAAGACAAAGACAAAAGTGATGATGTTACTGATATGTGGAATGCAAAATGTGGGAGAAATTCTTACTGATATCGGGAATGTAAAATATGAGACAAATGAACCGATTTACAAAACAGAAAAAGAGTTGCAGGCACAGGAAAGACAAGATTACCAAAGGGATAAATGAGGACTTTGGGATTAACAGATTTAATCTAGTATATGTATACTCAATTGCCAACAAGGACCCACTGCACAGCTTAGGGAACTCCCCTCAATGTTATGTAACAACCTAAATGGGAAAGGGATTTGAAACACATTTGATACACATGTATACGGAATCACTGGGCTTGTCTATCTGAAACCAACAACGATGTAAATCGACTATGCTCCAAAGTTAAAAATAGATAACAAAAGCTGAGTGGATTACAGATGAGTGTTCATGAGAAGATTCTTAGGTCTCTATGGACCTAGGGATGGTCGTACTAACTGAAGTAAGCCAGACAGACAAATACCATGTGATTTCACTTATAAGCAGACTCTGAGAAGAAAAATGATACAAATGAACTTATTAACAAAACAGACTCACAGACACAGGAAACAAGCTTATGGTTACCAGTGGGGAAGGATACATTAGGAAGCTGGGATTAAGAGATACAAACTACTCTGTGTAAAGTACATAAGCAAGAAGGACTTTCTGTTCGGCACACGGACTGTATATTCACTATCGTGTGATAACCTACAGTGGGAAAGAATCTGAAAAAATATATCTGTATCTATAACTGCAGCAACCGTGCTGTCCAGCTGAAGCTAACAGCGTTGCTAATCAACTGCGCTTCAACAAAAGTGGTCAATACGCATTCCGAAAGCGGAGTGGATTACAGAGTAATGTCCATGGGCAGATTCTTAGGTCTCTATGGACGTCGTGATGGCCACACTCAAGTGAAACAAGCCAGACAGAGAAAGACACATACCACGTCATACCACCTGGATGTGGAAATATAAGTGGAAAAGTAACACCCATGAGCTTGCCTGGTGGCTCAGAGGTTAAAGCATTCTGCCTGCAATGCGGGAGACCTGGGTTCCATCCCTGGGTCAGGAAAGATCCCCTGGAGAAGGAACTGGCAACCCACTCCAGTATTCTTGCCTGGAGAATCCCATGGACAGAGGAGCCTGTGTGGGCTACAGTCCACGGGGTCACAAAGAGTCGGACACGACGGAGAGACTTCACTTTCTTTTTCAATACCCGTGAAGTTATTTGTGAAGCAGGAAAAGACTCGGGGAAATAGCAAACAAACATAATAAGGTTATCAAAGTGGAAATGGGGGAGGGATAACTTAGGAGTCTGACATTAACATACACGCATTACTCCAACCCTTTGGCCATCTGATGCGAAGAACTGACTCCTTGGGAAAGACCCTGATGCTGGGAAAGACTGAAGGCAGGAGGAGAAGGGGACGACAGAGGATGAGATGGTTGGATGGCATCACCGACTCAATGGACATGTGTTTGAGCAAGCTCTGGGAGTTGGTGATGGACAGGGAGGCCTGGCCGGCTGCAGTCCGTGGGGTCGCAGAGAGTCAGACACGCCTGAGCGACTGAACAACAGCAAACATACATAATAAACAACAAGGACCTGCTCTATAGCACAGGGAAACTGAAAGAAAGAAAGTGAAGTCGCTCCGTCGCATCTGACTCTTTGCGACCCCGTGGACTGCAGCCTACGGGGCTCCTCCAGCCATGGGATTTTCCAGGCAAGAGTCCTGGAGCGGGTTGCCATTTCCTTCTCCAATAGCACAGGGAACTGTACTCTGTAGCTTGCCGTGATGTATAATGGAAAAAAGAATCTGAAAAAAAAAATGTATCTGTATTACTTAGCTGTACCACACTGTAAATTACACTTCCATAAAAAAGTAGAATAACGTATACGAGAATCTGGGTGGCCCGCAGAGAAACATCCACCAGGAGTACCGCCCGCGTCTGTGAGCAGAGCGTGGACAGGGGGTCCAGGCGGTGGACAGCGTGATGGAGACAGTAAGCGGGCGTTCTCACGAGCGGCTCTGCCTTCCTGTTTACCCCGGTCCCTGCCCCACAGAGCTCACCTCGGGCAGGCGATGGTGGGATGTCAGACCGGCTGGAAGGCAGAGAGACGCGAGAGGATGGAGGTGGGGCTGGGTCTCCCCCTCAGCCCCATCTCCCGCGGTCGCCTGGGACCCAGCGCCTCAGCCCGCGGTCCCCACGGCCGTGCCCGCCCCGCCGCTTCCTGGCCCCGGAGCCTCAGACGTCCCGGGATGACCCGTGCGCGTGCTGTGGTCCTGGATGCCGGTCCACGGGCTCGAAGCCCGGAGCAGCCCGGGGTCCTTCCCCGATGCTGTGTCCTCCGCTGTCCCGTCCGTGCGCCTTCTGCTGGCCGCTCAGCTGGTTCAAGCTCAAGGAGCAGCGTCTGTGAGTCAGCGGAGTAGGCGGCAAGGTGGAAGGGGTATAAATGTTTGATTTTAGGGAGGGGGGCGTGGAGGGCTTGAGGACGGGGAAGAATGGGGTGGGGGTGGTGTTCTTCATTCTCTGCTGCGCTATTTTAACCTCCACATGCTGCACTTCCGTAAAAATGATACAGAGTGATGCAATAAATTGACTCGTCAACTGATCACTTTAGTTATCAATTCCCAAATGAGGATTCAAAATGATAAAAATACAAAACTGATAAAGATGATGTTTAAATGATAAGGCTCTTTAAATGACAAAAATGATTCTTAAAGGATAAGAAGGAATCGAAAATGACAAATTGGTAAGATGATTTTTTAAATGATTTAAAAAATACAAAAAGGTCAAAAGGAACTGGTAAGGGTAAGAATGACTTTCTAACACCATACACAAAAATAAACTCAAAATGGATTAAAGATCTAAATGTAAGACCAGGAACTATAAAACTCCTAGAGGAAAATATAGGCAAAACACTCTCCCACATAAATCACAGCAGGATCCTCTATGACCCACCTCCCAGAGTAATGGAAATAAAAGCAAAAATAAACAAATGGGACCCAGTTAAACTTAAAAGCTTTTGCACAATGAAGGAAACTATAAGCAAGGAGAAAAGACAGCCTTCAGAATGGGAGAAAATAATAGCAAATGAAGCAACTGACAAAGAATTAATCTCAAAAACTACAAGCAGCTCCTGCAGCTCAATTCCAGAAAAATACATGACCCAATAAAAAAATGGGACAAAGAACTAAACTCTCATTTCTCCAAAGAAGACATACAGATGGCTAACAAACACATGAAAAGATGCTCAACATCACTCATCATCAGAGAAATGCAAATCAAAACCACAATGAGGTACCATTACACGCCAGTCAGGATGGCTGCTATCCAAAAGTCTACAAGCAATAAATGCTGGAGAGGGTGTGGAGAAAAGGGAACCCTCTTACACTGTTGGTGGGAATGCAAACTAGTACAGCCGCTATGGAGAACAGTGTGGAGATTTCTTAAAAAACTGGAAATAGAACTGCCATATGACCCAGCAATCCCACTTCTGGGCATACACACTGAGGAAACCAGATCTGAAAGAGACACGTGCACCCCAATGTTCATCGCAGCACTGTTTATAATAGCCAGGACATGGAAGCAACCTAGATGCCCATCAGCAGATGAATGGATAAGGAAGCTGTGGTACATATACACCATGGAATATTACTCAGCCATTAAAAAGAATTCATTTGAATCAGTTCTAATGAGATGGATGAAACTGGAGCCCATTATACAGAGTGAAGTAAGCCAGAAAGATAAAGAACATTACAGCATACTAACACATATATATGGAATTTAGAAAGATGGTAATGATAACCCTATATGCAAAACAGAAAAAGAGACACAGATGTACAGAACAGACTTTTGGACTCTGTAAGAGAAGGCGAGGGTGGGATGTTTCAAGAGAACAGCATCGAAACATGTATATTAACTAGGGTGAAACAGATCACCAGCCCAGGCTGGATGCATGAGACAAGTGCTCGGGCCTGGTGCACTGGGAAGACCCAGAGGGATCTGGTGGAGAGGGATGTGGGAGGGGGGATCGGGATGGGGAATAAGTGTAAATCTATGGCTGATTCATATCAATGTATGACAAAACCCACTACAATATTGTAAAGTCATTAGCCTCCAATTAAATAAATTGATTTTAAAAAAGAACGATTTAAAAATATTAGTGTGATTCAAAATTATAAAAATGACAAAAAAGATGGTAAGACTGTGAACTGGAATGATAAAAATATCAACACAAAAAAGATGAAACAATTAGCTACTGCTAAACATGATTTAAAAATTAGAATCATTCAAAAATTAGTAAAATGACAAAAGACGCTAAAATGATGTTAAAATCATAATGATTTAAAATGAAAAAATAAAAAAAAGTTTAAAAATAATATATAAGACATAAAAATGATTTAAAAATAGGAGTGGGGTCTTCCCTGGTGTTCAAGTCGTTAGGACTCTGAGCTTTCACTCTAGTTGCTGTGGTAGGGAAAGTAAGATCCCGCAAGCCACGTGGTTGGCAAAAAAAATTAGAAAGAAATAAATAGACATTAAAAAAATAAAGATTCAATACAATAAAAATGACAAATGTGCTAAAACGATTTTTAAAAAAACGATTTGAAATGATAATACAAGCATTAAAAGGAATCTTTAAGTGATAAAATGACTGAAAAATGATTATAATGAGAAAAAGACGGAAAACTATTTTTAAATAGAAATAAATAGGCATTAAAAATAAAGATTTAATAGGATAAACATGATAAACATGATAAAAATGATTTTTAAAAAATGATTCGAAGTGATAATACAAAGATTAAAAGGAATTTTTAAGTGATATATGACTTTGAAAAGTGGTTATAATGAGAAAAAGACTGTAAAATGCTTTTTAAATAATTAGAAATAATAAAAACGCCAAAATGGGGGGGATGTATGTACACATGTGGCCAATTCACGTTGCCATAGAGCAGGAACTGACACCATGTGGTAAAGCAACTATGCTCCAGTAAAAACTAATTTAAAACAGATTAGAAGAGAGGAGCGTGGGAGGAACATGCAACACAATTTCATTCATGTGAGGTTGGAAACTTGGAAACCTGGGTGATCTGTTTAGGGCCCAATATGTAAAGTCATCACAGTAGCTAAGGTAAGGTTTTTAACATGTAACAGCATGAAGTAAAATCTTTATACATTATTACGTGAAAGAAACCAAATGAGAAATTCATGCTGACAAAGAAAAACTAGGGTCATATCTCTTTTTTGTAACATGTATATGCTGTCTTCATTGTAATAGCATGTAAATAAAACCAAATACTAATTTTTTTACTTAAAAAAATATTTTGAAAGGGTTGAGAAACAGCCAATCTGCTCAATCTATTTAGGCTTCAATGAACATCTGATCACAGCAGGTAAGGCAACATTTTTTAAATATAACAGCACAGACAGAAAAACCTAATGGTTTATTAAGTTAAAGGAACAGAATCAGAAATGTACGCTTGCAAAGAAAGACTACTGTCATATTTTCTATTTGTAAAATGTATATGCTTTCTTCACTGTAGTAGAATAGAAATAAAACCAGATACAAGTTTTTTTTAATTAAAAGATAAATCAGTACAAATGACGCAATGATGCTAAAATTTATAAACAATCATCCCCCAATAAATAAAGCAAACAGAAATAGATACTAAAATGATTTTTAAGGGACTGATTTAGACGTTTTGCATCCTGCATTCCTGTGGACAGTGATATTCAAATAATAATAATTATTAATTATATTAAACTAATTTGATCAGATTAAATATTAATTAATATCACATATTAATAAACAATAAGCAGTTACAGAGTAAACCCTCAAAAGAAGAGAAAGTCACCCCCATCTCAAGACTTAACTGCATTTCCTTTGCACAAGAAAAAAAAATAAGCAAAACGAGGAGGGGCCATTGCCGGGGAAATTCACTCAAAGGGGAATCTTAGAGCTGGTTTTGTTGACACATGGTAATGTATCTGTTTCAATGCTATGCTCTCAAACCATCACAGCCTCCCCTTCCCCGAGTCCACCAGAATCGAAAAACACACGTCTGTGCTTGAGCTCCGCCGCGTCCGAGTCTGTGAGACCCCCCTGGACTGTAGCCTCCACTGGACGCCTCTGTCCATGGAGATTCCCCAGGGCAAGAAATACTGGAGTGGGTTGCCATGCCCTCCGCCAGGGGATCTTCCCCACCCAGGGATGGCACCCAGGTCTTCTATCATAGCAGGGAGATTCTTTACCAGCAGAGGCACCAGGGAAGCTGCAAAAGCCACACGGGCCAGAACGTTCAAGGCACCTCTGTTAGAAGAGCTACGACGTGGAAGCAACTTTTTCTTTCTGTGCACTTTTCTTAAGCCAGCTGACTTTGCTCTGAGGTGCTGAGCGGACGGAGTTGGATGCCTCACTGTGCTTGCCTTTTCTTCTTTTTTCCTCTTGGGTATCTATCCAGGGCGCGTGTGATTTTTCCAGGATCTCCGTGGATGGTCTTGGGCTGGGAGGTTTCCCAGGAGGCAGAACGTGGGCTGGGATTCCGGGGGTATTTGGGGAGGGCGGCTGCAGACAGCCCAGGCAGCTCCAGGGGCGGGTCAGACTTGGCTGCTCAGGAAACCCGGCGTCCTGTAAAGCCAGAGGGAGCAGCTGACCGCGGGGGCCGGGGGCGCTGCTCATCCACCTCCCCCGGGGGCCTGGTGCACCTGGATTCCAGTCTGCACTCACCTCCTGCTTCCAGGGTGGCCGGCGGTCTTAAGGAACCAGAAGAAGCTTTGGTCACCAAGTTCAATGTCACTCAGCCGTGTCTGCCTCATTTCCGACCCCACGGACTGCAGCCCACCAGGCCCCTCTGTCCATGGGGATGCTCCAGGCAAGAATACTGGAGTGGGTTACCATTTCTTCCTCCAAGGCATCTTCCCAGACCAGGGATTGAACCCGCGTCTCCCACACTGCAGGCAGATTCTTTACCGTCTGAGCCACCGGGGAAGCCTAGTCACCAAAACCAGAGTCAAGTACCAACTGCCCCTTGCCACCGACGCTAGACGTCTAACACCACAAGGATTAGATCAAGTGCTGCTACAGCTGTTGACCTTCTGCACCCGCTGAAGGGACCTCAGGGCGGACAGCAGAAGGCCAGGTCCTCAGACAGATATTTTCAGGAGCCCATTCTTTGGCTACCCAGTTCTTATATCTCCTCCTACCTAGAGAAGCCCTAAAAGCATTCATGGTGATGACTGTTCCTCGGGACTAGAAGAACTTTGATGAGATCAGCAGAAACCTTTTGCAAAATACTACCCATTTGATTGCACAACCTCCCCATTTGGCTTCCCTGGGGGCTCAGAGGGTAAAGAATCTGCCTGCAATGCAGGAGACCTGGGTTCAATTCCTGGGTTGGGAAGATCCCCTGGAGGAGGGCATGGCAACCCACTCCAGTATTCTTGCCTGGAGAATCCCATGGACAGAGGAGCCTGGTGGGCTACAGTCCAGAGGGTCGCTAAGAGTCGGACACCAATGAGTGACTAAACCATCACCACCCCGTTTACCAAAATCACATCTGTATTGACTTTCCCCCGCCCCGCCTCTTTGGAGCAGTTTCTCAGAGCTGACTGAGGTGCTGTCTCCCCGCTGCAGCCCTCATTTAACACCCAAATGGAAATTAACTCTCAGCTCTCACATCGCACTTGTCTTTTCAAAGTCGACGCCAGGTACTGGCAGCCGGGATCTGGGCAGTGAGGCTGGGGAGCAGGGCTGCGGGCCACAGCGGGGCCCTGGACCGGAGAGGCGTGAAGGTGCAGACACGGGGAGGGGGTGGGCTGGCTCCTGCAGTCGGCGGGTTCCCAGCCGGGGTGGGCGAGCTTCCTGCTGCGACGTGGCATGAGGTCTCAGCTGAGCTGCGCGTGCTGGCCTCTGACAGCCCTGCAAGGTTCTCTCGAGCCTGCTGCTGCGGACAGCTTCAGTTCACTCCGTCAGCCGTGTCCCATGGACCACACAGCTCGCCAGGCCTCCCTGTCCATCACCACCTCCCGGAGCTTGCTCACACTCACGTCCATCGGTCCACGTCCCTTCAAAGCTCACATGTTGGGGCCCGAACCCCCAGAGCAGCTGTATCTGGGGCAGACAATACATTCAGGTGAAAAGAGGGAATGCCTCCTACACTCTTGGAGGGGTTGTAAATTGGTTGCAGCCACTACAGAGAACACGATGCGAGGTTCCTGAAAAAACTAAAGACCGAACGACCGTGCGAGCCAGCCATCCCACTCCTGGGCAGGTATCCAGAGAAAAATCGTAATTTGAAAGACACACGCATGCCAGTGTTCATAGCAGGACTATTCACAACAGCCAGGACGTGGAGGAAACCTAAGTGTCCATCAACAGAGGGAGAGAGATGGAGAAAGAAGATGTGCTACATTTACACTATGGAATATTACTCAGCCATGAAAAGGGATGAATGCCACTTGCAGCAATGTGGATGGACCTAGGGATGATCATATGAAGTGAGGTCTAATGAGTCAGAGAGAGAAGCGGAAGCATTCTGTGACATCACTTACATGGGGAATCTAAGAAGAAATGGAGAAGGAAATGGCAGCCCACTCCAGTACACTTGCCTGGAGAACCCCATGGGCAGAGGAGCCTGGTGGGCTACAATTCATGGGGTCGCGAAGAATTGGCGATGACTTAGCGACTAAGCCACCACCAAGAAGAAATGATTCAGAAGAACTTATGAAAAAGCAACAGACTCAAAAACATAGAGAATGAACTTGGGGGGGAAGGATGGAGGGGAATGGATAGTTCGGGAGTCTGGGATGGACATGGACACACTGCTGTGTTTAACATGGAGAACCAACACGGACCTGTTGTCCAGCCCAGGGAACTCTGCTCAATGTCATGTGGCACCCGGATGGGAGGGGAGTTTGGGGGAGAATGGATACATGTGTATGTATGGCTGAGTGCCACATTGTTAATTGGCTATACCCTAATATATGCTTAAATAAAAAATAAATACAAGGATTGTGCTCCATCTTCTGAAATGTTTCCCAGTAGCATTTTCTGCAATGCTCTTCCCTTAATCCCACTTTCCTTGGGCAGGATTAAATCCTTGTTGTTGCAAGACTAATTTGAATTTTTGGCATACAGACCCAGATGTCTCTTTCTGGTTAATACTGAGCTGGCTTTGCACACAGCCCATGTTACAAGTCAGCCCACATGCAACTCTCCAGGCATTTCTGATGAGCCCTTCTGGCCACTGGAAGGTCAATGACAGAACTGTTTCCATGTATGTCCCAGCTAGCATTTTGCATAAACATCCTACAACTGAGGGATTTGTTTCTCCAACAGCATCAGCTCTGTGCTTTCTCAGAATTTCAGGGCCGTGTTCTGGGTAGCAGATAGACTGCAGCTCACCTTGGTGATATCAAGATGGTCCCTGCCAGGGTGTGGAGAGAAGGGAGTCCTCCTGCAGTGTTGCTGGGAATCTAAACTGGTGCAGCCATGATGGAGAAAACCATGAAGGTTCCTCCAAAAACTAAAAACGGAGCTATAATGTGACCCAGCAATCCCACTTCTGGGCATAGTTCTGGAGAGAACTATGGTTCAAAAAGACATGTGCACCCCTATTTCCATAACAGCACTAATTGCAATAGCCAGGACGTGGAAGTAACCTAAGTGTACAACATCAGTAGAGGAATGGATAAAGAAAATGCAGTACATCTATACACAATGGAATATTATGCAGTCATTAAAAAGGATGAAATGATGCCATCTGCAGCATCTATAGTATATAGAGATGAGCCTAGAGAGACTCACAGTAAGTGAAGTAAGTCAGACAGAGAAAGACAAATGTATGTTATCACTCATGTAGAATCTAAAAATAAGACAAATCTATATACAAAACAGAAGCAAGCTTGTAGATATGGAAAACAAATATGATTACCAAAGGGGAAAGGGCCGAGAAAGAGAGAAATTAGGATCTGGGGGAGAACAGATAATGTATATAGTGGGATGAACACTAGTGTATATAAAATATGCAATCAACAAGGACCTACAGGGGGTTCCTAGGGGTCCAGTGGTTAAGACTCTGCATGTCTATTTCAGGGTGCAGGGGTTCCATCCCTGGTCAGGGAATTAAGATCCCACCCACTGCCCGTGACCAAAGATGTTTCCTAACATCGCTTCAGCCCTGTCTGACTCTGTGTGACCCCATGGACTGCAGCCCGTCAGGCTCCTCTGTCCATGGGATGCTCCAGGCAAGAGTACTAGAGTGGGTTGCCATTTCCTCCTCCAGGGGATCTTCCCAACCCAGGGATCGAACCTGGGTCTCCTGTATTGCAGGGAGATTCTTTGCTGCATAGTTAAAAAAAAAAAAAAAAAAAAAGCCTGTCTCTGGGACAGAAACCACTGTCCATCCCTGAGTCTTACTATCTCTGACAATCGGCATCTTGTTGTGTCAGAAAAATGCCCCAAGATGCTAGACTGACTCCTAGGATCATTGTTCCCCCTAGATCTGCATCTCCCAAACCACATGCAAGGACTGTGAAGTCCTGGAAGGGCAAGGTTGATGCCTCTGTGACACTGAGCTGTCCATGCCGATGTCCAGCTGGACCCTGATGATGGCTCAACACTCACTTTCCCAGAAGACTTGAAGGGATGAGGGTCTGGAAGCTTTGATCTCATGTATTGTTGATGATCAATTCAGGATGAGGGATAGAAGCCCAACGACCTCCCTTCTTTGCTGGCTGGACTCGAGCCAGAGATGGAAAGAGGTGCACTTGAGAATATGTTGGATTTTTTTACAAAATCCTGCATTAAGAGCTGTCCTAGACATGTCTCACGATGAGCCAACACTTTCCCAAACAAATACATATCCTCAGTGATTTTACCTGGAGCACCTTGATGGTTCCGGTCCAGGTCTGCCCTTGAAACCCACTGCTTTCATCCTTCTCAACATCGATCAAAAGCAAATCAGATTACGGAAATGGCTGAGCTGCCTGCAGAGTAATTAGGATGGAGGGTTTGGCGTGTGTGCAGGAATGGGGAGGGGGACGGGGCGGTGGATTACAGGGTCTGTGGAGCTTGAAGGCTGCAGCAGGTCAGGCTGGCAGGAGGAGAAGGCTGAAAACAACAGTGTTGGAAAATGAGAGGAATGTGATGCTGTCTCATGTAAAGGTCACAAGGAACTTGGTCCACAGCTGATGTCAGTCCTCGCATTTCCCTGCTCCTACACCCTGAGTTATGGTCCCTACCCTTGGGGTCCAAGGGGATGGCTCCCCATTCCAGGGGGCAAGTAGGGAGGAGATGAGGAGAGGAAAGGGCATGCTGAGTCTGTCTTTGAAGGAAGGCTTCTGGCACGTGGTACGGGGACGGGCAGAGAGAGCCTTGCGTTGGGAAGGTCTGTGTGTGAGTGATGATGTCATTGTTAGCTCTGTGACGTTGAGCGAGGCTCAGCCTCCATAACATGACGATGGTGTCGGTTCTGGTGGTGATGGTGATGAGGCTGGAGGAGGTGATGGTGGTCCTGATGACGGTGAAGGGGATGATGGTGGTGAAGATGCCACCAGTGATGATGGCGGTGATGACGGTGAACATGGAGGTGATAATACTGATGATGGTGAAAGTGCTGAGGGTGACGGAGATGATATTGATGATGGTGGTGCTGGTGGTGAGGAGGATGGTGGTGATCATGATGATGGTGGTGATAATACTGATGATGGAGAAGGCGCTGATGGTGATGGAGATGATATTGATGATGGTGGTGCTGGTGGTGCGGAGGATGGTGGTGATCACGATGATGATGGTGAACATGGAGGTGATGATACTGATGATGGAGAAGGCGCTGATGGTGACGGAGATGATATTGATATGATGGTGCTGGCGGTGAGGATGATGGTGGTGATCACCATGATGATGGTGAACATGGAGGTGATGATACTGATGATGGAGAAGGCGCTGATGGTGACGGAGATGATATTGATATGATGGTGCTGGCGGTGAGGATGATGGTGGTGATCACGATGATGATGGTGAACGTGGAGGTGATAATACTGATGATGGTGAAGGCGCTGATGGTGACGGAGATGATATTGATGATGGTGGTGCTGGTGGTGAGGAGGATGACGGTGATGGCAATGATGCTGAAGCTCCTCATCATGAGGTGAGGATGCTGACGGAGATGGTGGTGGTCATCCTGATGGTGAACCTCGTGATGAGGGTCATGATGGTGAGGACGGTCATAGCAATGGGGTAGAAGATGGTGGTGGCGATGATGATGGTGGTGATGATGGTGAACGTGAGGATGGAGGTGATCATGACGATGGTGGTGAACTCAGCGGTGATAATGGTAATGGTGATGATACTGATGATGGTGAAGGTGATGGTGATGAAGAAGATGCTGATGATGGTAAATGTGATGATGATGGTGAACAGGAAACATCCACTATGGAGAAGAGTTCAGAGGTTCTTCCAAATTCTAAAAATAGATCAAGCAAGTCCGCTCCAGGTCATATACGCAGGGGAAACTCTAATTCAAAAAGATACATGCACCCCACTGTTCATTGCAGCACTATTCACAACAGCCAGGATGTGGAGACCACCCAAGTGTCCATCGGCAGATGATGGATAAAGAAGATGTGATACATATATACAATGGAATATTATGCAGCAATGAAAAAGGACGACGCCATGCCATTTGCAGCAACGTGGCTGGACCTAGGGATGATCCTACTGACTGAAGTAAGTCAGAGGAAGAGAAACATATCACTTACATGTAGAATCTAAAAAGTAGTACAAGTGAACTGATTTACAAAATACAAACAGACTCACAGACATAGAAAGCAAACTTATGGTCCCCAAAGGGGCAGGGGGTGGGGGAGATGAATTAGGAGTTTGGATTTAGCAGATATACACTCATGTATATAAAATAAACAATAAGGACCTACTAGTACAGTGCAGGGAACTATGTTAATAATCTACAGTGGAAGAGAACCAAAAAATATTTGTGTATATTCACGGATAGATGGAAGGCAGGAGGAGAAGGGGACGACAGAAGATGAGATGGTTGGATGGCATCACTGACTCGATGGACATGAGTTTGAGCAAGCTCCGGGAGACGGTGATGGACAGGGAGGCCTGGGGTGCTGCGGTCCATGGGGGTCGCAAAGAGTCGGACACGACTGAGCGACTGGACTGACCTGATTCATGTATAACTAAATCATTTTGCTGCACGCCTGAAATGAACACAATATTGTAAGTCAGCCATCCTTCAATTAGGCCAGTGGGAATTTGATATATGAAGCAGGGCACCCAAAGCTGGTGATCTCAGACAACCTGGAAGGGTGGGGTGTGGAGGGAGATGGGGAAAGTTGGGGGGGAGGGGACGTATGTATACCTATGTCCGATTCATGTTGATGTATGGCAAAAACCATCACAGTATCATAAAGCCCTTATTGTAAAATTAAAAATTAAAAAGAAACTGGTTACAAAGTCAGACAGAGAGGGAGAAATATCACATAACATCCCTTATATGTGGACCCTAAACATAAATGACTCAAATGAACGTACAAAACATAGAGACTCACAGACTTATTAGAGAATGAACTTATGGTTGCTGGGGTGGGGGGAAGACAGGGTATATGGATAGTTAGGGAGTTGGGGATGGACATGGACACCCTACTGTGTTTAACATGGAGAACCATCAAGGACCTGCTGGGCAGCACAGGGAACTCTGCTCAATGTCACGAGGCAGCCTGGATGGGAGGGGAGTTTGGGGCAGAATGGAAGTGTGACGTTGAAAGTGTCTGTCTGACTCTTTGCGACCCCATGAACTGTAGCCCTTCAGGCTCCTCCGTCCACGGGATTCCCCAGGCAAGAATACTGCAGGGGCTAGCCATTTCCTTCTCTCCCAGTACAAAATAAAAAGTTTTTTTAAAAAAACCCCACTCCTCGGCAAAGACGGACACGTTCTGTTTCCCCAAACTCACGCTTGCAGGAGACAGACCTGGAGCCATTATACAGCACCCCCTGATGATCTCTGGCATCTGTTCATCACACCTTGGGCTCTGGCGAGGGCTCATTTCTGCCTGCGTGGTGCCTGGCTGAGTGTCTGACGCCTACCCCATGCTCCACGAAAGCCTTCAATGGTGCAATGCTGTCAGGGACTCAGACTGCGGTGATGGGTGTCAGAGATGGCAAAGTGAGAAGGCAGGAGTCATCAGGAATGGGAGAGGCTCTGCGAGGGAAGGAGAAGGCCACACAAGCAGACATACCCCCTCCGTGTATGCGTGTGGCTCATCAAAGCCCCGGAGGGGGTGCTTCTCACCACCCAGCTCCATCTCCGGGATGCTCCGAGGGCCACCTCATCTCATCAGACGTCGTCCGTACCCGACACGGGCCAGCCCCGTCCCCAGCGTCATCACAGACTGTTCTCGACACGGCAGGTGGATGCATCCCGTCTCCACCGTCCTGCTTCCAGAAACTCATCCTGGGCTGTGAGCTGCATGCAGGCTGGGACGGGGGCTCTGGCAGAGGAGGCAGGGAGGGGGTATGCTGTTCGGTTGCCTAGCTGTGTCCGACTGTTCGTGACCTCCGAGGACCGAAGCACGCCAGGCTTCCCTGTCCCTTCACCGTCTCCCGGAGTCGGCCCAAATACCACACCTGACTCACTGGGAAAGACCCTGATGCTGGGGAAGATTGCAGGCGGGAGGAGAAGGGTGCGACAGAGGATGAGACAGCTGGATGGCATCGCTGACTCAATGGACGTGAAATTGGGCAAACTTGGGCAAACTCCGGGGTGGTCACACAAGGACAGAAACTAACCTAGGAGGGGGAGGAATTTCCAAGCCAGCCCCGTCAAGGTGACAGGAGAGGGTTAATATCGTGGTGATGCTGTGAGAAACGGCATGAACAATTTCCCAGGGTGATTCTGGGGGAACAGGTGTGGGAGCTGGGGTATTTATACGCTGTGTGCATTTGCAGGGCTTCCCTGGTGGCTCAGTGGTAAAGAATCTGCCTGCCGATGCGGGAGACCCAGGTACCATTCCTGGGTCGGGAAGATCCCCTGGAGAAGGGCACGGCAACCCACTCCAGGATTCTCACCTGGAGAATCCCACGGACAGAGAGCCTGGCGGGCCACAATCCACGGGATCACAAAGAGCTGGACACGACTGAGCCACCAAACAACAATGAACAGGTGCATTAGTGACTGGGGCTGTAAGACTTTTGCAGACTCCAGTGGGCAGCTTGTCATTCCAGTGGGCAGTGTGGGTTTCAGAGGTCGACAGAGCCCTCCCCAAAAGACACAGGGCTTGCACTGGAAGGCAGGTCGCTGCTCACGGAAATGGCAAGTGATTCCCAGAGGGTGAGAGTGGACCCCCAACCCGCCCACCACCTTTAGCTCTGTCAGAGAAAGTCAGGTGTGTCCACTGACCGTTTTCCCGAAGCAGAGCCTGCGTTGAGGATCCGATGCAGGGAGGGGAAGGGGTTCTCGTGGAGGGGCGAGGGGTGGGCAGGTCGGACAAAGGAGGAAACTAACCAAGCCAAGGAGGGCGTAACGATCAAGCCAGCCACACCGAGGTGACTGGGGTGTCACATCCTTTCGACGTGGCATATGCTGATTTCACTATCAAGCATCAAACCCGGGCTTTGATGGGATTGGCGCTTCCCAGGTGGCGCTAGTGGTAAAGAACCCGCCTGCCAATGCAGGAGACTTAAGAGAGGCGGGTTCCATCCCCAGGTCGGGAAGATCCGCTAGAGGAGGGCATGGCAACCCACTCCAGGATCCAGGATCCCGTGGATGGAGGAGCCTGGTGGGGCTACAGTCCACGGGGTCGTAGAGAGTCGGACACGCCTGAAGTGACTTAGCAAGCACGCAGACAACACATCTGGACTTGACACAAGAATTCAGTTCAAGATGCTCCTGCAGGTTCCGACTGATGAGGCATATCGCAAGCTGCTCTGAACAGAACTCGGGTCCTACCACACCGTCTGGTGAGGGAAGCACCTCCATTCTCATGGAGAGCCCCTGAGACCCCCGCCAACTGCAGTCCCAGATGCCTGCTGCTATCACGGCTTCACAGTGAGGAACGCTTTATGTTCAAAAGGACAAGTGATAAATCCATTGGGAAAGACGATATGTAAACAGTGGTACTGGAGAAGACTCTTGAGAGTCCCCTGGACAGCAAGGAGATACAACCAGTCCATCCTAAAGCACATCAAGCCTACATATTCATTAGAAGGACTGATGCTGAAGCTCCAATACTCTGGCCACCTGATGCGAAGAACTGACTCATTGGAAAAGACCCTGATGCTGGGAAAGATTGAAGGCGGGAGAAGGGGACGACAGAGGATGAGATGGTTGGATGGCATCGCTGACTCGGTGGACATGAGTTTGAGCAAACTCTGGGAGTTGATGATGGACAGGGAAGCCTGGCGTGCTGCAGTCCATGGGGTCACAAAGAGTCAGACATGACTGAGCGACTGAACAACAAAAATGTTAAGTCACAACTCTCAGGCTGTGCTTTTTTCGTTCATTTCAGTTGACACTTCCTAAGAGGAATTTTAGTGAATGAGCATAGAATGCAAAAGAAAAAGAGGTTTGTGCCCGCTGCAAGGTACGCAGGTTTCTCCCCCTGCTTTCTGTGCTAAGCACCCTCCAGCCGTCTTTCGGACGCGGGTCCAGTGGAATCCAGGTAAGGGCTCCCCATTTCCTTAGGCTTGGCAGTTAACTCGCGAGGGCTTGTGCAGCTCTGGGGCCATCTGGAACCACAGCACAATTTCCCTGCCAGCTTCCAAGTCCCGGTGAGGCTTTCACTGCAGAGGCTGGGAAACCACGCCAGAAACGCTTCCACAGCAAGCCTGCCTGGACGCGCCCATCCCCCATGCCGCCTGCTGCAAGCAGCCCCCAGGAAACACAGATAAATCTGTATCCCTCCTTTCCTTCTGTTTCTCCTCACAAGCACTGAAATCACCAAGGTATTTTCTATCAGGCAGCCACCCCTGTGTTGTTGCTAAGTCTCGTCCGACTCTCTGCGACCCCATGGAATGCAGCCTGCCAGGCTCCTCTGTCCGTGGGATTCTCCAGGCAAGAATACTGGAGCGGGTTGCCATGCCCTCCTCCAGGGGATCTTCCCGAGCCAGAGACTGAATACATGTCTCCTGCATTGACAGGCAGGTTCTTCACCACTGAGCCACTGGGAAACTCTTAGCTTTATGCCTGTGTTTCTGTGAGATTTCTCTCTGCTAAGATGTCTAGGTGGGGAATTTGTTTCCGGGGGCATCTGTCATAAAACACCCCAAAGCTGGTAGTTTAAAATAGCAGGAATTGGCACTTCCCGGAGGTCCAGGGTTTAACAGTTCACCTTTCAAGGCAGGGGGTGCGACTTTGCGGAACTAAGATCTGACATGTCACGGAAGAAAAAACAGCAGGAATTTATCCTATCTCAATTTTGAAGCAAGGTGTGGAGTCGTATATATTTATTCCTTCTTAGTTTGAGATCATATATATATATACTTATATGTTTTTATATAAATATAACTAAATGTATTAAGTATACGAATTTCTAAGTGTCAGTTGCTCAGTCCTGTCTGACGCTTTGCAATCCCATGAAACGTAGCCCTCCAGGCTCTTCTGTCCATGGAATTCTCCAGGCAAGAATACTGGAGTGGGTTGCCATTTCCTTCTCCAGGGGATCTTCCTGACCCAGGGATCGAACATGTGTCTCTTGCATTGGCAGGATTCTTTAACACTGGGCCACTGGGGAAACCCTATTATATTATATAGCTAATACAATCTGTGCTAGGTACATGGGATCAGAATTCAGGTCTGGCCCTGACCGGATTCATATAAACGTAGATAGATTTCCACACAGCACACCAAATGCCGATCTGTTTTTCCTCCTTTGAATTCGGTTATGACTCTGGGCCATCAGCAGTCGACTGAAAAAAAGAATGCACAACTTAAAAGTAGAAAAATCTGTTTTATTTAATGACTTTGCTTCTGTGGTTCAGTTGCCAAATCACATCAGACTCTGTGCGACCCCATGGACCGCAGCACGCCAAGCTTCCCTGTCCATCACTGACTCCCGGAGCTTGCTCAAACCCATGTCCATTGAGTCAGTGATGCCACCCAACCGTCTCATTCTCTGTCGTCCCCTTCTCCTCCCGCCCTCAATCCTTCCCAGCATCGGGGTCTTTTCCAGTGAGTCGGCTCTTTGTATCAGGTGGCCAAAGGACTGGAGTTTCAGCTTCAGCATCAGTCCTTCCAGTGAATATTCAGGACTGATTTCCTTTAGGATGGACTGGTTGGATCTCCTTTGATGACTTTACTGAGGAGTATAGCCTAGGAAACAGCCTCTCAGTGAGTTTGGAGGGTCTCTCCCAAAGAGGTAAGGGAGGGGCCAGGATGTATATGAATTTTTGTAAAAACAAACAAACACAAGGCCTATGCAATTGAAATCAAAAGATTACTATGCAGGCCACAAAATACAAACATCTCAAGTGAATGAGTTTACTGCTTTTGTGTGTCTGGGAAGCTGCAAGACTCTGGGCCCACTGAAATCATTCCTTTGAGGGGCACCTCAGCGATCTGGGGCCAGTCTTCTGTTTCTCCCCATCCTGAGTCCCCTGAGGGGGCACCCTTGGGGGCGGCTGCAGTGGCTGAGGGCCTGACCTCTGCAGCTTCCCTTCTTTCCTGAAAAGGCAGGCGGCCTTTCCCGGGCCACACAGCCGAGCCTCCCGCTTCTCTCTTCCGCGCGCCCCCTTCAAAACCAATGCAACTGAAATCGTTCTGTGGACTGGGGGCGGAGTGGATAAGAACCAGCCTGCTGATGCAGGGAGGGGGGGACCCAGGTTCAATCCCTGATCCGGGAAGATCCCACAGGCCTCAGAGCAACCAAGCCCGTGTGCCACAACTACCGAGCCTGTGGTCTAGAGCCCATAAAAGCTGCCAACAGGAGAAGGCGCCGCAAGGAAAAGCCCGTGCAAGACAGCTAGAGAGGAGCCCGTGCTCAACGCCGATGAGAGAAAGCCCGCACACAGCTCTGAAGACCCAGTGCAGCCCCGCAAAGAAAGAAACGCAATACAGAAATCATTCTGCAAAAACAGGAGCGGAGCACATGCTAGAGCCCTCTGGTTGGTTGTCAACCACCCACAGTCAATGGGCTGGAGCGGCAGCTGGGTGCCATGAGGGGTTCCATGTGCCTGGACCTTGAGAGTCGATGGGAGTCTGTCTACCTAAGCTGAGTGTCCATCCTGGCTACCTTGCTCCTTGCTTCTCACGCTGCATTATGAGTGCATTTGAATAGCGTGAAAACGTGAGTCGCTCAGTCACGTCTGACTCTTTGCAACCCCATGGACCGTAGCCCCGCCAGGCTCCTCTGTCCCTGGGATTCTCCAGGCAAGGATACTGGAGTGGGCTGCCATGTCCTCCTCCAGGGGATCTTCCCTACCCAGGGATCAAACCCGCATTGCAGGCGGATTCTTTACCATCTAAGCCACCAGCATTTGAATAGGAGAGAATAATTCTGTCAAAGCCTTGGGAGTCCGTACCCACAGGTCACAATATTCTCTCATGAGGTGAATAAGCTTCTTGGCTCATGACACAAAGCTAACATCCCAGAAAGACAGCCTGGCTGGCCACAACCTTCCCGAGTACCAGGCCTCTGGGTGTTGGGCCAACACCTTGCTTCGCTGATACCCAAGGACTTACAAAAGCTCGGGTGATGAGGCCTCATGGAGACAAGAAATCAACAGACTTGTTTGTGCCCAGTCTGTGTCCTGGTTTTCTAAATGTGTCTGGACTTCCCTGGTAGCTCAGCTGGTAAAGAATCCGCCTGCAATGTGGGAGACCTGGGTTCGATCCTTGGGTTGGGAAGATCCCCTGGAGAAGGGAATGGCTACTCACTCCAGGATTCTGGCCAGGAGAATTCCACGGACTGGGGTCCAAAATAGTCAGACATGACTGAGCGACTTTCACGTCACTTTTTAAATGTAAAGATGTGTTTGTTGTTGCTTAGTTACTAAGTCGTGTCTGACTGTGACCCCAGGGATTGCAGCCCACCAGGCTCCTCTGTCCATAGGATTTCCCAGGCAAGAATACTGGACTGGGCAGCTATTTCCTTCTCAGGGGGATCTTTCCGACCCAGAGATCAAACCCATGTCTCCTGCTTCCTGATGCAGAGTTTGAACGCACATCTCCAGCTTGGCAGGCAGATTCTTTACGGCTGAGCCATGAGGGAAGCCCAAAGGTCTATATGTTGATGGTATAAATGTGGTCCATGGACCAGCATCACTGGTTTCACCCGACAGCTCGTTTTTCAATGCAAAAACCTCAGTTCCACCCAGACCTGCTGGATTACAATCTGTATTTTCACAAGGTTCCCAGGGAATCAAGTACCTAGTCAAGTTTGAGAAGCCTCCAAGTCTCTCATATCTTTTGCCCAGTTTGTCCAAAAATAATCCCCTGATGAAAAGTATTTGTGCCCCCAAAATGCACCAGGATGTCATCATACTCTTCAGACTTTGTGAGGAAGGCTGAACCCTGGGTCCATGAGGATAAACAACAGGCAGTGAGGTGTATACCTTGAAGCAGCTCGAAAATGCCAGGTGGATGAGGCAGAAAGGTGGGGAAATTTTACCTAACATTTAGCTTGGCAAGGAAACTTTAGTCAGCGAGGCAGACCCCTGTTGAGTGAGGAAGGCACAGCTCTGGAGTTTCTGTTTGAGAGGGGCTCGCTCCTATCCCCAGGTAGGACTTCAGTCATTTTGTCACGGGTCTCTCTCTCTTTCTCCCCCTGAATTGGGTGCAGATCTGTGATGGCTGGTTTTACTGGGACCAAGCCGTGGTCCCCAGAGGCGATCAGACATAATTCTGGACATTTCTGTGAGCTTTCTTCTTTTTTCTTTCTTTCTTTTTTTTTTTTTTTGGTACAAGATGAATGTCTCACCCAATGAACTTTGAATAAAGCAGACTGCCTTCCCTGATGTGGGTGGGCCTCGTCTAATCAGTTGAAGGCGTCATTAGCCTAAGGGTTGATCTGCCCTGAGCAAAAAAAAGGAATTCTGCCAGAAGATGGTCTCTGGGCTTATTCAGCTGCAACATTAACTTTTTCCTGGGGTCTTCAGCCTACTGGTCTACACTGAAGATGGTGGACTTGTCAGCTCCCATGACTGTGTGAGCTAATTCCTTAAAATAAGGAATTGACTTCTCTTTGGAAGTCAAGCCTGAATATTCGTTGGAAGGACTGATGCTAAAGCTGAAGCTCCACTACTTGGGCAACCTGATTCAAAGAGGTGACTCCTTGGAAAAGACCGTGATGCTGGGAAAGATTGAACGCAGCCGGAGAAGGGGACCACAGAGGATGAGATGGTTAGATGGCATCACCAACTCAATGGACATGTATTTAAAGCAAACTCTGGGAGATACTGAAGGACAGGGAAGTCTGGCGTGCTGCGATCTATGGGGTCACAAAGAGCTGGACATCACTTAGAAACTGAAAAACAACAATAGGTAAAGATATAGACAGATGACAGATGGTAGGTAGATAATAGATCCAGACAGGTAAACAGATGGAGGTATTGATATAGATGGACAGATGATTGACAGATATGCAGATAGATGATAGACATAGACGGATAGGTTGACAGAGATAGATGGATGGAGAGATGGATGACAGATATAGGTATAGGTACAGATAGAGATGATTAATAGGTAGATAATATATATAGATAAAAGTATACATATTGATATAGATGGATAGACAATTGATAGATAATAGAGATAGATGTAGACAGTTAACAGGTAGATGGATGATACAAAGATGATGGACAGGTAGATAATAGACATGGATGGATAGATGGGCAGACAGATAGAGACAGAAATAGATATGATTGATGGATGGATGGATAGACAGATATGATAGATTGATGGATGGATGGATGGATGGATAGACAGGTATGAGTGATTGATGGATGGATGGATGGATAGATACATAAGATGAATGAATGGATAGACAAATAGATATGATTGATGGATGGATAGATGGGCAGACAGAGACAGAAACACACAGATATGATTGATGGATGGATGGATGGATGGACAAATATGATTGATGGATGGATGGATGGATAGACAGATGATTGATGGATGGATGGATAGACAGATATGATTGATGGATGGATGGATGGATAGATAGATAAGATGAATGGATGGATAGACAAATAGATATGATTGATGGATGGATAGATATACAGACAGATATCACTGATGGATAGATGGATAGACAGATAGATATGAAGGATGGATAGACAGACAGATAGATACGATGGGTGGATGATGGATATAGAGATATGATGGATGGATGGATAGAGAGACAGTGTGGTAGAAAAACTTTTGCATATTACATGTAAGTATGAAAAACTATATATGTTTTAGAAAACTTAAAAATTTTTGCCTAACTAAAAAATCATGACATTTTTATTCCACTTGTTTGACTTAGTATGAATAGGATGCTAGATTTCTAATTAAAAAATAGCTCTGCAACAAGCAACACAGGTTTACTGCATAGTGCAGGGGAACTATAGGCAACATCTTATAGTAACTTACGATGGAAAGTAATTTAAAAAATAATACAGATAGTACAGCTAAATCACCTTGCTGGGCACCTGAAACATTCTGAGTCAACTACACCTCAATAAAATGTGTGTATTTCACAAAACAAACAGAAAGAAAAGCACGGCTTGGCTTGCCTGGAAATGGCGCTCCCCAAAGTCCCGTGAAGGTCACAGCACCAGCCATCCTGGTGGAACGCAGAGACGGGATCTAAGTCGTAAACGACCTGTGTTGAGAAGATGCAAGCTCTGTCAGGGAGGCGGCCCCACAAGAAACAGAGCATCGGACACAAAGCGATGGGGCTGCAGTGTGCCAGCCTGCATGGGTGGGACTGGGAATTCCACGCCCGGGCTGGTTGTACACGCCAGGCACCAAATTGGGGTGCAAGTGGGTTTTCTGTCAAGCTTCGAAGACGAGCTCTGATCCCAGAGATGCTGTGACTACTGGAGTCCCCAGCCTCCGGGATCCAATGCCTGATGCTCTGAGCTGATGTCCTGACAACGGAAATACAGTGCATGGCAAAAACGTCACGCGCTTGAATCATCCCGAAACCATCCCACAACTCCCCGGTCTGTAGAAACATCCGTCTGCCACGAAACCAGTCCCTGATGCCAAAAAAAAGATTGGGGACCTCGGCTTTAAAGCATTGTCAGGCCAAAAAGCTCCCTGGGGCTCCCCAGTTGCGGTCACCGTGGTCAGGACAGCCGTGCACGGGTGAAGGAAGAAATTGCCAAGCTGTGCCGAGTCCCATCTGGACAAGAGTCCAGCCCTAATGAGAAATGGGGTTTGGTGGCAAGGTGCCCCGTGTTTAAACCGTCTTCTCAATGGTTTGTCACGATCCTTCCATCCGAGTATCTCTTTCGTGGCAAAGAAAAACTCAACACTTTTCTACTGGACAAACTAAATGTAGACCCACGTGCATCATCTTGAAGGTGCATGTCTTTGGAGGTGACCTCTTGGCTTGTTGTTCCTGGAGATGATGAACCTCAGGGTTGGAGGGAGATTTTTTTTTTTTTAATTTCATTTTAATTGGAGGATAACTACTTTACAATGTTGTGCTTCTAGGAGAACTCTTTGAGGACAGGAAGAATACCTCCTCCTTTTGTGTGGCTTTGGGTTTGCAGGTTTATTTTTTGGAAAGTCTGTTTTTGCTCCTTATCTCAGCTAAGTCTGCAAAGCACAGAAGATGCAGGGGTGAATCTCTGCTGGGTGTGAGCTGAGCGTGCGTGGGCAGGCCACGAAGCCGCTCCGAGGAGGTGATGGTCACACAGTCACCGTGAGGATCCACTGAGTTTGTGCGGGGAAACGGCCTACAGCCAGAACCGGCCCTCACCACGGTTTGCGTGGAGGAATGTTGTCAGGGATACTGGCGTGGAAGCTACTGGACAAAAAAAGTGACTACTGAAACGAGTCCCAGTGCAATGACTACCACAGCTACTAGGTTTATGACCACAGCCGTGACAGTTACCATGACGACTACTATGGTACAACAGTGACCACCGCTATAATGACCATGACAACTAGTCCAGTGCAATGACTACTACAGCTACTAGGTTTATGACCACAGCCGGGACAGTTACCATGACAATTACTGTTATGAATGGTGTAATAGTAGCTACTTTTACAACGACTGTGCCAACTAGTACTAGTGAAATCACTACTACAACTCTTAGCTGGATGACTACAACTGTAACATTTACCATGACAACCACTACTACTTCCGGTACAATAGGGACCCCTGCTACAACGTCTATGCCAACTCGTCCTAGTGTAATCACTACTACAATCGCTAGGTTTCCTACTGTAACTGCAACATTTACACCAACTACTACCGCTACTGGGCAACCAGTCCTGCTGCTGCAATGAGCTCAGCAGTGAGCCCCGCTATAATTACCATGACAAACATTGCTACCACAACAGGACCCTTTACTGCTACATTGATTACTCCTCCTACTATAACGACGACATAACTCATACCACTGCAACTGCTACTGGTATTCTTACAAGCGCCGGCATCCCAATAACAGCAAGGACAGCTACTGCAATTTTAGCTCCTGGAACAACTTATGGTACAGCCAACGGTACTCCTGTGACCGTTAACATCACAGACACTGCTGTGGCAGACACTATTCTCACAACCACTATAATTTTGGCCACGGCGACACCTACGTCTGTAACAATTAGTACTGCTACAACTGTTACTATCCCAACTTCCTATGACAACCACAACTACATCAGTTGCTGCGGCTACAAAAATTAATATTACAAACACTACTACAACAATTGCATTCACTACTACAGTTATGACCATGCCTATAACTACTGTGATTATAAACGCTGCTAAAAATCTTACGAGTGCTACAACTGTGACAGCATTAGGACTAGTATAATGACTACTACAGGGAGCAGGTTCTCCACTGCAACTGTAACATCTACCACACCATTAGGACTAGTATAATGACTACGACAGGTATTAGGTTTTCCACCGCAACTGTAACATCTACCACTACATTAGGACTGGTATAATGACTGCTACAGGTAGTAGGTTCTCCACTGCAACTGTAACATCTACCACTAGACTAGGACTAGTATAATGACTACTACAGGGAGCAGGTTTTCCACTGCAACTGTAACAATCATCTACCACTACACTAGGAGTAGTATAATGACTACTACAGGGAGCAGGTTCTCCACTGCAACTGTAACATCTACCACTAGACTAGGACTAGTATAATGACTACTACAGGTAGTAGGTTTTCCACCGCAACTGTCACATCTACCACTACATTAGGACTAGTATAATGACTGCGACAGGTAGTAGATTTTCCACTGCAACTGTAACGATCATCTACCACTACATTAGGACTAGTATAATGACTAATACAGGGAGCAGGTTTTCCACTGCAACTGTAACATCTACCCCTACATTAGGACTAGTATAATGACTACTACAGGTAGTAGGTTCTCCACTGCAACTGTAACATCTACCACTACATTAGGACTAGTATAATGACTACTACAGGGAGCAGGTTCTCCACTGCAACTGTAACATCTACCACCACATTAGGACTAGTACAATGACTAATACAGGTAATAGGTTTTCCACTGCAACTGTAACATCTACCACTACATTAGGACTAGTATAATGACTGCTACAGGGAGCAGGTTTTCCACTGCAACTGTAACAATCATCTACCACTACATTAGGACTGGTATAATGACTACTACAGGTAGTAGGTTTTCCACTGCAACTGTAACGATCATCTACCACTACATTAGGACTAGTATAATGACTACTACAGGGAGCAGGTTGTCCACTGCATCTGTAACATCTCCCACTGTGACAACTACTACGGACGTTACTGCTGCTACAATTGTGAGCCGTGCTACAATGACTAAAGCCATTAGGACTATTGCAATTACACCCCAACCATTATGTTTACTACTAGCACTGTGATATGGACTGCTACAACTCCTACTGCTGTTTCCGCAAGTGTTGCCGCTGCTACAATAGCTATAGCAATTGGTACCACGACCCCTGTTACTGTCCTTGTTACAGCTACACCAACTCTGATGACTAACAACGACGGCCACTAAAATTACTTCTACTGTTATAGCTACGGCTACCACAGAATGCCAAGAGCTGACTCGCTAGCAAAGACCCTGATGCCGGGAGGGATTGAGGGCAGGAGGAGAAGGGGACGACCGAGGATGAGATGGCTGGGTGGCATCACCGACTCAATGTGCACGATTTTGAGTGGACTCTGGGACTTGGTGATGGACAGGGAGGCCTGGCACGCTGCAGTTCACAGGGTCGCAAAGAGTCGGACATGACTGAATCGACTTAGCACGCATTGCAATAGTGCAGAAGAGACCTTTTATGGATCCAGACTCACCTCCAAAGTTGGCATGGGCAACTGGGGGTTTATAGCCAACGAGCAGGTGGGGGTCAGTTGATGGAAAAAAGTCACTGGTTGGGGGACTTGTGCCTAAACTGACCTCACAGGATTCCTGCCGAGGGCTTGGGCAGGGTGACGAGACACCATTTGGGGTTGGTGGGGCACGAGGAACCTGACCAGATGTCGAGACAAACGGACACAGAGTCAGCCAGACAGGGTCTGGAGGAGCACGCAGACGCTCCCATATTTATGAACTGGGTGACCCGCAGGACAGCGACTCAGGCATCTGGCTTCAATATTCTCATTTACAATTAACGGCCAGGGATTCCCCGGGTGCTCCAGTGGTGAAGACCCTGCTTGCCAACGCAGGGGACACAGGTCCCATCCCTGGTCCGGGAAGATCCCACATGCCGCTGGGCAGCTAGGCCTGTGTGCGCCAACCACCGAAGCCCATGTTCCCTGCTGGCTCTGCGACAATAGAAGCCACTGCAAGTACAGGCATTCCACTGCACGCAGAGGCCGAACACGGCAACTGCAGACCAGCCGCCACTCTCCTCTGCAACCAGAGAAAAGCCCGCAGAGCAATAAAGACTCGGCACGGCCAAAAATAAATAAAAATGATTTCTCACAACATTCTTGAGAGAGGAAATCCTGAGTTCTCATCACAAGGACAAAAAAATATATATATATAAAGGAATCATGTCTTCCACAAAGTAGCTCATGGAACGCACACACTCTTTGGTCACACGGACAATCACACTCACCAGGAACCGATTCACCGATTCTAGAGGTGGCGTGCGAGTTTAGTCTCTGCCGAATTGGATCACCCTGCTTCCACTTTTGGTGGATTCGTAAAGTCAGGAGACTCTCCTGAGTTTCTGAAATTATGAAAAGGATAAAACCATTTCAGCAGATTCATGGAGGGTTGCATCTCTTTCCCAAACAACTGTAATTTTTTTTTTTTTTAATTTTTGTAGCACATGCCAGTTAAGGGGATTTTAGCAAATACTGTAATTATTATTATTTTACTTAATTATTTGGCTGTGCTACATCTTACTTGCAGCATGTGGAATCTAATCCCTTGACCGGGGATAAAACCTGGGCCCCCTGTATTGGGAGTGTGCAGTTTTAGCCACTGGACGACCAAGCAAGTAAGTCCCCGAATACTTTAATTCTTAAAATGGATTTGAATTCCAAGTTTTTATGTGAGAAGTCCTGTCCCCCTTTCTGTTGTTTGAACTTATCAAGTCATGTGCGACTCTGTGCAATCCCATGGACTGTAGCCTGCCAGGCTCCTCTGTGCATGGGATTCTCTAGGTAAGAATACTGGAGTGGGTAGCCATTTCTTTCTCCAGGGCACATTCCTGACCCAGGGATTGAACCCCCAACTTCTGCTTAGCAGGAACACTCTTTACCACTGAGCAACCTGGGAAGTCCTACCCTACTTTTATTTCTTAATTTATTTATTTAATTAAAAAAAATTTTTTTCCCGCCCTACTTTTAAATGCCACTAATTTACAGAGGAAAGTAGCAAACACATAATGAGCAACTATTTTTGATTTTGTCCCTCAGAGAAGAATATGCAGATTATTTTG
Source organism: Axis porcinus (assembly GCA_003798545.1). NCBI lineage: Eukaryota > Metazoa > Chordata > Mammalia > Artiodactyla > Cervidae > Axis > Axis porcinus. Next base: position 1,019,475 of record QQTR01068743.1, read on the forward strand.
TCATCATTAGAAAATCCTATTAAAAATATTTTATCCCTGTTCCAGAGCTTGAAGGATCTGAACACAAGGATGACTTGGCTGTGACCTGATTATTGCAAAACTTTAGTAAATCATAATCTGTTTCTGCTTCCTGTTTTTTGATATTTTTTGAAGTGTGGATTAAGAACCAAACCCTCTTTACTCTTTCTAAATGCTCTGTAGGCAAAAAATATGCATAATGCAAAGAATGTTTGATTTAGGGCATAAATCTATCATTAGTTTACTTAGAAACTGGTTTCCTCTCCACACCCCAAGTCTGCAGCACACCCCAGACTGTAATATGTTGTTGTTCAGTCACTAAGTTATGTCCGACTGTTTGTGACCCCATGGACTGCAGCACGCCAGGCCTCCCTGTCCATCACCACCTCCCAGAGTTTGCTCAAGCTCATGTCCATCGAGTTGGTGATGCCATCCAACCATCTCTTCCTCTGTTGTCCCCTTCTCCTCCTGTCTTCAATCTCTCCCAGCGTCAGGGTCTTTTCCAGTGAGTCAGCTCTTTGCATCAGGTGGCCAAAGGATTGGAGTTTCAGCTTCAGCATCAGTCCTTCCAATGAATATTCAGGACTGATTTCCTTTAGGATGGACTGGTTGGATCTCCTTGCAGTCCAAGGGACTCTCAAGAGCCATCTCCAGCACCACAGTTTGAAAGCATCAATTCTTTGGTGCTCAGTCTTCTTGATGGTCCAACTGTCACATCGTACATGACTACTCAGAAAATCATAGCTTTGATTATACAGACCTTTGTCAGCAAAGTGAGGTCTCTGCTTTTTAACACACTGTCTAGGTTTGTCTTAGCTTTCCTTCCAAGGAGCAAACATCTTAATTTCATGGCTGCAGTCAACGTCCACAGTGATATTGAGTACAATAGTGTTAATTGTATTAACTGTACTGAAAATTATTTTAACACTCCTTTGGGAGTAAAAGATAATTCTACAGTCCCTTCACTGTGGAATTTTTAATAATGATTTTTTTCCCCCTCATCAATGCTTGGCAGTCCAATATCATTGTGTCATTTCTTGCAGCTGAGATGAAATGAAGTCAAACCCATATTGGTTCTTCTGTTACTCTTATCTTTCCATGAGCACTTGTAGAGTTTTTTATTTTTTTTAATCTTTTGGAGAATGCTACCAGAACACGTGCGGAATTGGTTTTCTTTCAAATTTGCACAGAGAAGTCGGTATGTAGTCATTTTTCTATTTCTTGGCTTCCAACATTCATCTTTCATCATTTCTACAGTTAGTGTTTCTGGGCTATATAGCCCATATTCCTTTGTAGGAAATCCTGTTTCCAGTTTGGCTTTGGTGAATGTTCTCCATGTCTCTAAATTGATGTTTTCTCCCCTGGAGCACTTGAAACTTTCCTCTGCATGCTGGAAACATTTCTTTCCTCCTCACTTTTCTCCTTCACCAAAAATTGATTTCTCACCATGCAAAGTGCCTGCATTCCTACTTTAAACTCCGAGGCTATGTTTATCTATTTCGTGCACATTACTGTGTCTCTGTTTATTTCTCAGGATCAAATACCCCAATTTTCCCTGAATCTCAAAGATTTTTAAATCATATCTTTGTTGTGAAAATCTTTTCTTTCCATAGTTGGAATACACTCAGCTTACAGTGTTGTGTTCCCTTTGGATGTACAGCAAAGAGATTCCATTACACATATATTTTTCAGATTCTTTTCCCTATTACATTATCACAAGGCACTCAACACAGGTTCTTGTTCTGTACAGAAGGACCTTGTTAGTTGTTCAGTCGTGTCTGATCTTTGTGAACCCGTGGACAGTAGCCATCCAGGCTCCTCTGTCCATGGGATTCTCCAGGCAAGAATACTGCAGTGGGTTGCCATTCCCTTCTCCAGGGGATCTTCCCCACCCAGGGACTGAACCTGGGTCTCCCGCACTGCAGGCAGATTCTTTACCATCTGAAACACCAGGGAAGCCCGTATATATATCAGTGTGTGTTATCTATTTTACATATAGCAGTGTGTATATGTCGATCCCAAACTCCTAATTTACCCCTTCCTCCTTTTTTCCTTCTTTTTCAATTACTCTGGTTTGTATTTTATTTGGTTTTGGGTCGGGAAGATCCCCAGGAGAACAGAATGGCAACCCACTCCAGTATCCTTGCCTGGAAAATCCCACGGACAGAGGAGCCTGGCGGGCTACAGTCCATGGGGTCACAGAGAGTCAGACAACGACTGAGTGACTAATACTTTTTTTTTGCTTTCATACTTAGCAATATGTATAGTGAAATACATTCTGTAATTTTGGTATCGGAGTGACACCCAGACCATTTATTTAAGGGCATGCATGATGTTGACTTCTCCCTCTTTGAAACCCTTATTAGAGATTTTAATTGGAGACTGAATGTGAAGGAGGGAGTCACAGTCTTGATTAAAATGTGCTCTATGAAATCAGCCTTGGGGGATGGACTGCTACTCAGGGATAGGAGAAATGGAAGGCCTCCTGGTTGGGGGTGGGGGAGGGCGAGATTCTGCTTGAGGAGACGGGAGGCAGGTGAGACCGGTCACCCCCTCCCTCATCTGTCTAACAAGCTGCTCCTTTTAGATGCAGGTCCTGGGAGGTGTGGAGAGACTCCTGGTGGGGACAATTTCTGCTCCCAGGGAACCTCTCTTGCAGTAGGAGGAAGAAGCAGTGAGTAACAATAACAAGGGCCTCCCCTGGCAGCTCCACACTAAAGAATTCCCCTGCCGGTGTAGGAGACCCAGGTTCGATCCCTGGGTCGGGAAGACCCCCTGGAGGGGGGCATGGCAACCCACTCCAGTATCCTTGCCTGAAGAACCCCATAGACAGAAGAGCCTGGCGGGCTGCAGCCCACGGGGTCGCAAAGACTCAGACACAACTCGGCAACTAAACAACAACAACAAAAAGAAGTTAAGGGCTAAAGAATGTGATATGTGTCTTAAGGAATTGAACAGATGGTGGGAGAGGTCGCTGTGAATGGAAAAGTCTGGGTAGATCTAAGGGGGTGATGCTCATCTTTAAAAATAAATTTTTTTTATTGGAGGGTAATTGCTTTACAATCTGTCCATTTCTGCCGTACAATAAAGTGAATCAGCTATATGTACACATGTGTCCCTTCCCGCTTCAGCCTGCCTCCCTCCCCCATCTGCTCCTCTAGGTCATCATAGAGCCCCGAGCTGAGGCCCCTGTGCTATAGAGCAGCTTCCCACTAGCTTTCTGTTTTACCCACGGTGGTGTATAGATGGAGAGACAGTGGAAACAGTGTCAGACTTTATTTTTGGGGCTCAAAAATCACTGCAGATGCTGACTGCAGCCATGAATTTAAAAGACGCTTACTCCTTGGAAGGCAAGTTATGACCAACCTAGACAGCATATTAAAAAGCAGAGACATTCCTTTGCCAACAAAGGTCCATCTAGTCAAGGCTATGGTTTTTCCAGTGGTCATGTGTGGATGTGAGAGTTGGATAATAAAGAAGTCTGAGTGCCGAAAAATTGATGCTCTTGATTGTGGTGCTGGAGAAGACTCTTGAGAGTCCATTGGACTGCAAGGAGATCCAACCAGTCCATCCTAAAGAGATCAGTCCTGGGTGTTCATTGGAAGGACTGAAGCTGAAGCTCCAATACTCTGGCCACCTGATTGGAAGAGCTGACTCATTGGAAAAGACCCTGATGCTGGGAAAGATTGCGGGCAGGAATAGAAGGGGATGACAGGGGATGAGATGGTTGGATGGCATCACCGACTCAATGGACATGAGTTTGGGAAAACTCCGGGAGATGGTGATGGACAGGGAAGCCTGGCATGCTGCATGCAGTCCGTGGGATCACAAAGAGTTGGACATGACTTAGCAACTGACCAGCAACAAAAGGTAGGATGCCTAGGACACTTAAGGCTGTGGTCCACGTGCATGATGGTGGCTGGGTCTCAGCTGGTAGCTGCCTTGGTGGTGACAACTGAACAAACTGTAAGCATATGTGATGGACAGAACCGGCGAGGCTTGGAAACATATTGAATCTGGTGGAGAAGGAAGAATCAAGCTCCCGTTTTGTTTTCAGCAGCTAAACGACGCTATTTACAAGGATAGGAAAGGCTGCGTTGTATGGACTGAACTGTGTCCCTCACCTAAAATTCGTACATTGAAGCCCTTGACCCTCAGTACGATGGTGTTAGAAGCAGGGCGGTGATGAGATGTAGATGAACTCTTGAGGGTGGGGCCCCCGTCTTCACCTTGGAGAAGGACATGGCAAACCCACTCCAGGATTCTTGCCTGGAGAATCCCATGAGCAGAGGAGCCTGGTGGGCTACAGTCCAATGGGTCTTAAGACTCTAACTTTGCACACACACACATAAGGAGAGAAAGAGACCACATCTCTCTTCTCTGCACCCCGTGAGGACGTGGTGAGAAGGCAGCCACGCATCTACCAGGAAGAGAGCCTGCCTATGGGCTTTACAGCCCACGCTGTGACCGTGAACGTCCAACTTCCAGAACTGTCAGAGAATGAATTCCTGTTGGTTAAGTCGCCCTGTCTCTGGCATTTTGTTACAGCATCTGGAGCTAAGGCACTGAGTGTGGTAGACTTTTGCTGGTCTCGCCTCTTCCAGAGGCGACACAGTTGCCTTTGTTTTGGGGAACGAACCCTCTTTCTCTATGCAGAGCGTTCTTCTATCACCAGTGATGGTAGTCACGGATGGGTTACAGTTGATGACTCCAGTCTTCTGACCACGTTTTGTTTGGAAAAATGGGATTGGGACTGTTCATTCCAATTTGTTGCCACTGTTTAGTCGCTACATCGTGTCTGACTCTTTTGCAACCCCACGGACTAGGCTGCCGGGCTCCTCTGTCCGTGGAATTCTCCAGGCAAGAATACTAGAGTGGACAGCCATGCCCTTCTCCAAAGAGATCTTCCTGACCCAGGGATCGAACCCAGGTCTCCTGCATTGTAGGCAGATTTTTTACCGTCTGAGCCACCACGGAAGCCCAAGAATACTGGAGTGGGTAGCCTATCCCTTCTCCAAAGGTATCTTCCCAACCCAGGGATGGAACCCAAGTCTCCCGAATTGCAGGCAGATTCTTTACCATCTGAGCCACCAGGGGAAGCCCAAGGATACTGGAGTGGGTAGGCTATCCCTTCTCCAGGGGAATCTTCCTGACTCAAGAATCAAATGGGGCCTCCTGCATTGCAGGCAGCTTCATTACCAGCTGAACTACCAGGGAAACCACCCCCTCCCTTAAAGGCGCTTTTTTAAATCTGTTAAAATAATGACACAGATGTGCTGGTGACCACTGGTGAACGATGCATCTCTTACGTTGAGAAAACAAGTGAGGATGAGGTGAGTGGACAGGGTCAACAGCTATGATTGTTAGTCACCTGCAGACCCCATCCGGTGTGAAGGTGGGCTTGCTGAAGTTGCCTAATCGCCATGTGGGTTCATCCTGGGAATGCCCCTGCATATGCACTGCCGTGTCTGAATGCTGAAGAGTTCACCACCAGGAGGCACGGGGAAGGTTGTCAGCCCTTTACCTGAACGACCTGCGGTTTCTTCACAAATAGTCTGTGCGGTAGGATCTGCCCAATGCTCCTCTCCTGTGAAATAGCCCGGCTCTTGAGACACCGCAGAGACCTCCGCGGCGCTTAACCCCGAACTGCTTTCTGCAGCCTCATGAGACCTGAACACAGGGTGGGGGGAAGTCATCACGTTTCTGCACTGACCTGCTATCCTGTTATTTCACCTCCACCACAGACACATGCTGCCTGATTCAGATAGGTTTACAGGATCGGAGGATTAGATGTTTCACCTACTGACCATTGGGTTGAAATCCAGGGGCAGAGGTAGCAGAATCGATCATCCTCAGTATCTTAACCAGTTGTGAAGACCCGTATTTTCACCTGAAGGTCGAGCTTCTCTTCCACCTGGAAGAGAATTCTGCCTTCTAGCTGGCAGAATTCACCTTCTTTTAAACCTGGTGTGTGTGTATGTGTATATTTATAGGAGATGCAAGAGACATGGGTTTGACCCCTGGGTGGGGAACATCCCCCAGAGAAGGAAACGGCAAGTTCCTTCTAGTTGGCAGAATTCACCTTCTTTTAAATGTGCTGTGTGTGTATGTATATATTTCTGCAGTCACCTGCTATTCTATTATCCTACGATCCCTGGTCTGTGAAGATCCCACATGCCACGGAGCAACGAAGCCCATGCGCCACAGCTCCTGAGCCCGGGGGCCCTAGAGTCCACGCTCTGCAACAAGAGGAGCCCTCGCCACGAGAAGCCAGCTCGCCGCAACTCGAGAAAACACCCTTGGAACCATGAAGACCCAGTGCCGCCATAAAGAAATAAATACAATTTCTTTTTTTTTTTTTTTAAAGAAAGAATTCTTCCTCTCGAGTCCTGACCAGCTGCCCTGTTCCCCACAAAACATATTCTTCCAACGATGAGGCCATTTGTTCTCCTTTCTCCCGAGAGGAAACATGTGACCGTCCATGCGTTTGGCCGACCGACACGTGGCAATCCCCATTTACCCATCACAGCTTGGCAGGCTCTACGTGACTGAGTGGAAGCTGGCTCTGCTGGCTTCTGCCCACCTGCGGGGCAGCCTCACGGAGGCTCTGAGGAACACGGGCTCCATTGAAAGCTGACTTTGCTAGGAGACATGGAGTCTCCATGTTCCAGGAACTAGCCAGTGAGTGCCAAAGAACATGGACAGCTTTACTGAGCCATTTTGATCCCCCCTCCCCCACCCCCTTTTTAAAAAATAGTCACTGTGGTGAGCTATTCATAACATAAAATATATCATTTTAACCGTTTAAAAGCATACACTTCAGCAGCATTAAGTACATTCACAGGGTTATGGAACTCACACCACCATCCATCTCCAGGACTCAACTCCAGTTCTCCGAAAACTGAAAGGGTTGCCATTAAATTGTAGCTTCCCAGTGTCTGCCAAGCAGAATCTTCCTGTCCTTTAAATCTGACTTCTCCAGGGAGCACACATGAGTGGACCCATAGAGTATCTGCTCTCCTGGGTCTGGTCTATTTCACTGAGCATAATTCCGAGATGGCTCAGCGGTAAAGAATACGCCTGCCAACGCAGGAGATGAGGGTTCGATCCCTGGGTCGGGAAGACCCCCTGGAGGAGGGCATGGCAACCCACTCCAGTATTCTTGCTTGGAGAATCCCACGGACAGAGGAGCCTGGCAGGCTGCAGTCCATGGAGTCTCAGAGTTGGACAGGACCAAGCAATTAGACAACAACCAAGTTCTCAAGGTTCATCCACATCGTTAGCATCTGCTGGAATTTCCTCCCTCTTTAAAAGTAAAACTCGCTCAGTCCCGTCTGACTCTTTCCAATCCCACAGACTGTAGCCCGCCAGGTTCCTCTATCCATGGGATTCTCCAGGCAAGAACACTGGAGTGGGTGGCTGGGTCTCCCACATTGCAACCAAATTCTTTACCATCTGAGCCACCAGGAAAGCCCTTTTATATGAACTCTGTGGGAGAAGGTGAGGGTGGGATGTTTCGAAAGAACAGCATGTATATTATCTAGGGTGAAACAGATCACCAGCCCAGGCTGGATGCATGAGACAAGTGCTCGGGCCTGGTGCACTGGGAAGACCCAGAGGAAACGGGTGGAGAGGGAGGGGGGCGGGGGGTTCGGGATGGGGAATACGTGTAACTCTATGGCTGATTCATATCAATGTATGACAAAACCCAATAAAAAAAAATAAAGGCTGAGTAATATCCCCTTTATGGGTGGACCACCTTTTACTTATAAGTTCATCCCTCTTTGGTTTGTCTGCACACTTTAGCAGTTGTGAACAGTGCCTCTATGAACATAGGTGTGTGAATCTTTCTTTAAGACCCTGTTTTCTGTTTTATTGGAAGCTCAATGTTCTCTCTGCTTTCAGGCAGAGTTGATATGGCTCAAAACGAGAACGTGAAGTTCGTATCTCCTCACAGGTCCTCATCTCAGGGCACCATCGTCCCGATACCAAAACCAAAGATATCTGCAAAGAAAATTACAGATCCGTATCACTAATGAACATAAATGCAGAAACCCTCAACAAAATACCAGAAAACAGAATCCAATGACATGTTAAAAGGATCACACACCATGATCAAGTGGGATTTATCACAGGGATGCAAAGATTCTTCTGTATGTGTAACATCAGTGTGATACACCATATGGACAAGTTAAAGAATAAAAACCGTGTGATCATCTCAATAGAAGGAGAAAAGGCTTTTGACAAAAGTCAGCACCCATTTATGATAAAATTCTCCAGAGAATGGACATAGAGGGGACCCACCTCAATGTAATAAAGGCCACATATGACAAACCCACACCCAAGCTCATCTTCAATGGGGAAAATCTGAAAGCATTTCGTCTAAGGATATCCAGTCTCACCACCTTTATTTAACAGAGTTTTGGGAGGTCCTAGCCACAGCAATCAGGGAAGGAAAAAAGAATAAATAAAAGGAATCCAGATTGGAAAAGAATAAGGACAGTTGCCACTCTTTGCAGATGACATATTACTGTACATAGAAAACCCTAAAGATGACACCAAAAAATGACTAAAGCTAATCAATGAATTTGGCAAAGTTGGAAGGTTTGGAAAAGACACAGAATTCAACCACAGAATCGCTTCCATTCCAATACACCAACAACAAAAAATCACAAAGAGGAATTAAGAAAACATTCACCTTTACCATGACAGCAAAAAATAAAACATCTAGGAATAAACCTAACAGAGGGTGTAAAAGTCCTGTACTCAGAAAACTGTAAGATAACAGACGAAAGAAATCAAAGATGACACAGATGGAGAGACATACCACATTCTTGGGTTGGAAGAATCAATACTGTGAAAATGACCACACCATGCAAAGCAAGCCTATCAAGTTACCGATGGCATCTTTCACAGAATTAGAACAGATGACCTCACAATTTGTAAGGAAAGGCAAAAGACTCCAAATAGCCAAAGACATCCTGAGAGAGAACAAGAGAGTTGGAGCAATCAGGGTCCCAGACCTCAGACTATACTACAAAGCTACAGTTTATCAAGACAGTAGGGTACTGACACAAAAATCGAAAGGTAGAATAACTGCACTGGACCGAAAGCCCAGAGATAAACTCACCCACCTAAGGTCGCCTAATGTACGGCGAAGGAGGCAGGAATATACAGTGGAGAACAGACAGCCTCTTCAGTAAGTGGTGCTGGGAAAGCTGGACAGCGCCACGTAAAAGAATGAAATTAATGATCAAACACTCCCTAACACCATACACGAAAGTAAATTCAAAATAGATTAAAGACCTAAATGGAAGGCCAGAAGGTATAAAACTTGTAGAGAAAAACAGAGGCAGAACACTCTTTGACATATATCGCGGCAAGATCTTTTCTGACCCACCTCCCAGAGTCATGAAAATAAAAACAACCATAAACAAATGGGACGGAATTAAGCTTAAAAGGTTTTGCCCAGCAAAGGAAACTGTAAAGAAGACGAAAAGACAAACCTCAGAGTGGTAGAAACTATTTGTAAATAAAACAACAGACAAGGGATCAATCTCTGAAATATAAAAACAGCTCGTGTGCATATTTAAAAAAAAATAAGTAGCAAAAAAACAAAACTAACAAACAAAAAAAACAGTCAAAAAATGAGTGGAAGACCTAAACAGACATTTATGCAAAGAAGACATACAGATGGCTAACAAACACATGAAAAGATGCTCAACATCACTCATTATCAGAGAAATGCAAATCAAAACCACAATGAGGTACCATTACACGCCAGTCAGGATGGCTGCTATCCAAAAGTCTACAAGCAATAAATGCTGGAGAGGGTGTGGAGAAAAGGGAACCCTCTTACACTGTTGGTGGGAATGCAAACTAGTACAGCCGCTATGGAAAACAGTGTGGAGATTTCTTAAAAAACTGGAAATAGAACTGCCATATGACCCAGCAATCCCACTTCTGGGCATACACACTGAGGAAACCAGATCTGAAAGAGACACGTGCACCCCAATGTTCATCGCAGCACTGTTTATAATAGCCAGGACATGGAAGCAACCTAGATGCCCATCAGCAGATGAATGGATAAGGAAGCTGTGGTACATATACACCATGGAATATTACTCAGCCGTTAAAAAGAATTCATTTGAATCAGTTCTAATGAGATGGATGGAACTGGAGCCCATTATGCAGAGTGAAAAGCCAGAAAGATAAAGACCAATACAGTATACTAACGCATATATATGGAATTTAGAAAGATGGTAACAATAATCCTATATGCAAAACAAAAAAAGAGACACAGATGTACAGAACAGACTTTTGGACTCTGTAGGAGAAGGCGAGGGTGGGATGTTTTGAGAGAACAGCATTGAAACATGTATATTATCTAGGGTGAAACAGATCCCCAGCCCAGGTGGGATGCATGAGACAAGTGCTCGGGGCTGGAGCACTGGGAAGACCCAGAGGAATCGGGTGGGGAGGGAGGTGGGAGGGGGGATCGGGATGGGGAACACATGTAAATCCATGGCTGATTCATGTCAATACATGGCAAAAACCACTACAATATTGTAATAGGCCTCCAATTAAAAAAATAAATTAATGAAAAAAAAGAAGTGGTACCTATATCCAATGGACTATTACTCAACCACAAAAGGAACAAAATTTGGTCACTTGCAGAGACGTGTGTGGACCTGGTGAAGATCCAGTGTGTGGACCTGCAGAGTGAAGTCCCGTCAGAAAGAGAAAAACAAATATTGTATACCAACACATATATGTGGACTCTAGAAAAATAGTACAGATGAACTTATCGCAAAGCAGAAATAAAGACACAAGTGTAGAGAAAAAACATGGACATCAAGTGGGGGAGGGGAGAAGGGGAGGGATAAATTGGGAGACTGGAATTGACACTTTTACACTACTGATAATCTGTATAGAATATATAACTAATGAGAACCTACGGTATAGCTCAGGGAACTCTACTCCATGCTGTGCAGATCTAAATGGGAAGGTACTCTTAGGTAGAGACTCCCAGGGACAGAGGAGCGTGGCAGGCTACAGCCCATGGTGTCTCAAGAGTCGGACATAACTTAGCGACTAGCCACCATCATGTATGTGTGTGTGTATATATATTCTATATATATATATATATACACATTGAATTGATTCAACCTGCTATAGAGCAGAAACTAACGCAACAATGAAAGCAACCCTACTCTAAAAAATCAATTGGGAAAGAAAAAGTATGAAACACTGATGAAAGAAACCAAAGATGATACAAACATATGGATAGAGAAGCCACATTCTCTGATTGAAAAAAAAAGAATATTGTGAAAATGACTACTACCCAAAGCATGCCCATCCAATTACTCATGGCATGTTTTTTTTTTTTTCACAGAGTTAGAACCGAAAAATTTACAGTTTCTATGAAAACACAAGAAGGCTCTGATTGGCAAAGGCGATCTTAAGAAATGTGGAGCTGGAGGGAACTGGGTTGATTTCAGACTATACTACGAAGCTACATCCATCAAGAAGGTATGGTACCGGCACAAAAGCAGAAGTATCGATTGATGGTACAAGAGGAAAAGTCCAGAGACTAACCCAGCCAGCTGTGGTCACCCAGTCTCTGACTAAGGAGGCAAGAATATACAATGGAGAAAAGACAGCGTCTTCCATAAGCGGGGCTGGGAGGACTGGACAGCTACATGTAAAAGAATGCAATTCCTGATGCAACACTCGCTAACGCCGTACCAAAAAATTAACTCAAAATGAATTGAAGACCTAAATGTAAGACCAGACACGAAAAACTCTTGTAGGAAAACGCAGTCAGAACATTATGTCTTTGTTTACTCATCTCCTAGAGTCATGAAAATAAAACTAAACACAAACAAATGGGACCTAATTAAACTTACAAGCTTCTGCAGAGAAACGGAAATCATAAACAAGAAAAAAAGGACAAACCTCAGGATGGGAGAAAATACTTGTAGCTAAAGCAACTGACATGAGATTAATTTCCAAAATATAAAACAGCTTGGGAAAAGTGAAGGGGAAAGTCGCTCAGTCGTGTCTGACTCTTTGTGACCCTGTGGACTGTACAGTCCATGGAATTCTCCAGGCCAGAATCCTGGAGTGGGTAGCCTTCCCCTTCTCCAGGGCATCTTCCCAACCCGGGGATCAAACCCAGGTCTCCCACATTGCAGGCGGATTCTTTACCAGCTGAGCTATGAGAGAAGCCCAAACAGTTCATGGGTACTTATCAAAGAAATCAAATACCAAAAGCAAAAAACAAAAAACCCACTCCACAAACAATCCAATCAAAAAAGACATTTCTCCTAAATAGACATTTCTCCAAAGAAGACATATAGATGGCCAAACACATGAAGAAATGCTGAACATTACTCATTATTAGAGAAATGCAAATCAAAACTACAGTGAGATGCCACCTCACTCTTTAAGAGGGAGGGGATATATGTGTACATGTAGATGAATCATGCAGTTGTACCACAAAAACTAAGACAGCATTGTAAAGCAATTATCCTGCAGTCAAAAAATGGACTAAAAATGTTAAAGCCAACTGTTCTGTAACAACTGTACTATAAAGAAAGCTGAGTGTGGAAGAATTGATGCTTTTGAACTGTGGTGTTGGAGAAGACTCTTGAGAGTCCCCTGGACTGCAAGGAGATCCAACCAGTCCATCCTAAAGGAAATCAGTCCTGAATATTCATTGGAGGGACTGATTCTGAAACTGAAACTCCAATCCTTTGGCCACCTGATGGCAATAAACTGACTGATTGGAAAAGACCCTGATGCTGGGAAAGATTGAAGGCGGGAGGAGAAGGGGACGACAGAGGATGAGATGGTTGGATGGCATCATCGACTTCATGCACATGAGTTTGAGCAAGCTCCGGGAGTTGGTGATGGACAGGGAGGCCTGGCATGCTGCAGTCCATGGGGTGACAGAGACTCAGACACGACTGAGTGACTGAACTGAACTGAATCTGCGACAGAGGAGACACAGATAGACAATGGATAAAAGCCAGCCTCTTCGATCAGTGGTGCTGGGAAGACTGGTCAAGGACATGGAGAAGAATGAAACTAGAAACACCGAATATAGAAAAATACTCATCCTAACACCACACACAAAAAATAAACTCAAATTGAAAGATAAAAACCATATGATTATCTCAATAGATGCAGAGAAAGCCTTTGACAAAATTCAACACTCATTATATTAAAACTCTCCAAAAAGCAGGGATAGAAGGAACACACCTCAACATAATAAAAGCTATATATGACAAACCCACAGCAAGCATCACCCTCAATGGTGAAAAATTGAAAGCATTCCCCCTGAAATCAGGAACAAGACAAGGGTGCCCACTCTCACCACTACTATTCAACATAGTGTTGGAAGTTTTGGCCACAGCAGTCAGAGCAGAAAAAGAAGTAAAAGGAATCCAGATAGGAAAAGAAGAAGTGAAACTCTCACTGTTTGCAGATGACATGATCCTCTACATAGAAAACCCTAAAGACTCTACCAGAAAATTACTAGAGCTAATCAATGAATATAGTAAAGTTGCAGGATATAAAATTAACACACAGAAATCCCTTGCATTCCTATATACTAACAATGAAAAA